>JAVHLU010000033.1:0-132521 GCA_036785755.1 Colletotrichum ledebouriae
TTATATAAGGGTTTACTTATAAGTAGTAGGAATATATAGGGTTCCTATATTATTTTCCTTAACTAGTAGAGGGTATAGGTTAAAATACCTATATAGTATTTCCTGAATTATGCTTGCGAACTAGGTAAATTTATTATAGTCTTTTTGCGAAGGGGCTGCGGCGTAATTCCAAACTTAATAATAGGAGTCATTATAAACGAATTAGGCTAGGTCGAGCTATATTACCTAGTTATCCTTATTAATATTATAAAAAGTGCTTAATACTCTAGTTCTAGCGTTCTATTTAGCTATTAGTTTAGGGATAAAAAGTAGTACTAATCTTCCTCTTAATAACTAGTAGGTAATATACTTTAGACTAGAAGTTACTAGTAAATAGCGATCCCTAATTAAATATAATAGCTTCTAGGAGCTTAAATATAAGGAAGATATATTTAGTTAGTAGTATAGCTAACCTATTAGTAATAAGTAACTCCTTAGTAGGGATATATAGGGAGTATTTTATAAATTAGTTAATAATAATAAGAATATTATTATATAGCTTATTTATTATTATTAGAGATAGTAGTAGTTTTATAATAGAATTAATTAATATCTATTAGAAGGGCTAGCTAGGTATTAATAAGGGTATAAGTTCATTATATAAGAGGTAGTATCTTACTTTTATATATTAGTATATTATATATATCTTAATATATTCCTTTATATAGCTCTTCTATACGTTCTAGAAGAATAATTTTCTAATTCCCTTTAGTATCTTAGTAACCCCTTAGTAAACTCTAGATAGTTTATTATAAAAAGCTCTAAGGACTTTATTTTAAAGTAAGTAGTTATCTAGGATATATAGCCCTTTTTAATATCTCAGGGTATTAGTATTATCTAGTAACTACTTTATACCTCGCTATTCCTACTCCTTATTAATAAAAAAGGGGTCTTTTTATTAAGCCTCCTTAACTTATTCCTAGACCGAGGGTATAAGTTATTCTAGCGAGGTATTTAATAGTTTAATACCCTATTATTACCTAGTACTTACCCTCTAAATAGTAATCTTATTAAAGCGTTACAAGAAGTCTTATAGGAGCAAGTCCCTAGCTTTATTAATTTCTATATCCTCTAGGGTATAGTTAGGCCTTTATAATAAGCTATTAACTAGGTTATAGCAACCTAGCTAGTATTTAATTTTAAAGTTAAATATTAATAGATTTTATAATAGCTAAGCCTAGTAGCTACTTAGCGTCTTTTTATTAGCGAGGTATTAGTAACCTAGGTAGTTAGTAATAAATTAGATATAATACTAGGAGTATAGTAAGTAGTACTACTACCTTACTACTACCTCCCTAAAAGCTAGTAGCTTTACTTCTAATATATTATATTATAATTACGCGCCCTTAAGCTTCTAAGATATAAATACTACTAGTCTCTATATATCCCCCCTAACTAGCTTAATATTACCCCTATTATAAAGTCTAATATATTAGTTTTAATTTAAATTAGGGGTATAGGATTAAAGTAGCGTAGTATAGGTACTTCTATAAACGAAGCGTAGAGCTAATAGAAGGTAACTAGTGTTATAGGCTACGGGCGGGTTAAGCCTACCTAGGCTTCTACCTAGGTTTACCGCCTTAGAGAGCCTACCTAGGGCCTACCTAGTTATTCCCTATAGACTAGTAAAATCTCTACTAAAGAGGAAAACTTCCCCTTTTCCTCTTTAGCTTAAATAAATAGTATTATAGTAGCCTCTTATTAAATAAACTTAGGTCTAATCCCTTATATATTTAAGCTTATTATTATAATAATAATAATAAGTTAAGCGCTGCTCCCTACTAGTTAGTAAGATAGTTAATAGTAATATAGCTAAAACTCGAGATAAGCTATTATAAGCTAATTTAGTAGTAGTAATAGAGTCCCTCTAGTAATAGTTATAAGAGGTTAAGTAAGGGAATAGCTAATATATAGCTATATAGACCCCTATAAGTAATACTCGTAAGGTATTAATAATACCTAGTATAATATACTAAAAGCTACTACCCCTACTCTTAAAATTTCTAAGTAAGTAGAAGGAATATATTACCTAGGTATAATAAATAAGGTATAAGATTACTATAAATAAGGCGTTCTATATTATAGATATAGAGGTATAATACCTTATTAACTCCTACTTAGATACTATACCCTAGGAAGTAGTCTCTACTTTTTATAAGGCTAGCGGGGGTAGGGGAAAATATAACCCTAAGGACTTTATAGCTTACTTAAACTAGATATATAAGGACCTAAATATCTAGTTATAAGCTATAGCTTAACTATAAACCCTCTAATAAAAAGAGAATAAATCCCTAGTAACCTTCCTACTAAGATTTAAGTAAATACAAGCTAATATAAGTAATATAAACTAGCTTAGTTAAGTCTAGATCTCGCTTCTAGAAGCTTTTCTTACCCCTAAGCTAAGGGATTAGCTAATTACTATTAACTTATTAGCTAATTATAATAGCTAGCTCGTAAAGGTCTAGAGTATTATATAGAAAGTAGAGCGCTAAAAGGTCTCTAGTAACTACCTAATAACTTACTAAAGACTTACTACTAAGGATACTATAAGGGATATTTATATAACTAGAGCTATATATATCTTATAAGTTAAAGAAATAGGATATTATAACTATTAAAACTCTATATTCTCCTTAGGTATCTCCCTAGTATAATATTAATAGCTTTAGAAGGGTATAAGAGACCCCTATACTTATTATACTTATAGAGCTAGAGGTTATATTACTTAGCGCTACTCTAATAGGGAAGACTAGCTACCTAGGGTTATAAAAATAAAAACCTTAAAAAGAAAACTAATATATTATAAGGTTATAAATAACTATTAAGTAGTAGCTAACCCTTTAGAAGAAAATAAGGAGTTAGGAAAAAACTAGCTCTAGAGTAAAATTAGGCCCTAGAGCTTATTAAAGAGGAGATATTAAGTTAAGAAGAATATAAATAGGAATAATTAGCTAATAATAAGGTTATTATTATTTAAGTTAGAGTTAATAGAGGATATCTAGCTTATACTTATATAGATACTAAGAGTAATACTTATATAATAATTAACCTTTCCCTAGCTTAATACTTTTACTTTCTATATATTAAGAAGAGATATTAGCTTATAAGGGGGTATAGATTATTACTAAGTAACGCGCTAGGTATAGTAGTATTTAACTTAGAAACGAGTAGTTATATTTAATATATCTATATATATATAGTTAATAGCCTAGACCCTAATATCCTCTTAAGGCGCCCTTAGATAAAATAGAGCTAAGTTATTTATAACGCTATAGCTTACTAAGTATATTATTAGAGGGGATAAGTTAGGCTATACCTAAAGGATTAAGAAGAAACGCCTCTTATAAAGGAAATAAGGGCTATAAGGTTCCTTAATATACCCTTATTCTCTATAATTTACTAATACTTAGTAAGATAATAGGGTAAGTACTAAGAAGGTATTATAGAGGTATTAGTATAAGCTATTAGCTTAGCTAATATTAAGAAAGCTTTAAACCTAAAACTAAAAGAGGATTAGTAATATTATTTTCTAAGCTAGGTCTTAAGGGAGTTTCCTAACTTATTCAACTCTAATAAAGCTTACTTACTACTCCCTAAGTAACTAGGAGTAAACTACTAGATTAACCTTATACTAGGACTAGATAGAAGGGAGTTATTACTCCCCTAGGGCCCCCTCTATACTATATTAAGAGAAGAGCTACTAGTATTAAAAAAGACCTTATAAAACCTCCTAAATAAGGGTTTTATTAAGGCTAGTAGCTTACTTACTAGGGTATTAATACTCTTTATAAGGAAGCTAGGTAGAGGAATTTATTTCTATATTAACTATAAGGCTCTTAATATAATTACTAAGAAAGATTAATACCCCCTCTTATTAATCTCTAAGATACTATATTAGGTAAGTATAGCTAAGTAATATACTAAGCTAGCTATAGTAATAGCTTTTTATAAGTTAAAAGTAATAGAGGAGTACTAAGAGAGAACTATATTTTATACCTAGTATAAGTTATTTAAATAAGTAATTTACTTATTTAGCCTAACTCGCACTCCTACTAGCTTCTAGCGATATATTAATAATACCCTATAGGACTTTTTTAATAACTTTATTATTACTTATATAAATAATATATTAATTTACTCTAATAGAACGAGAGAAAACTATACGAGGAAGGTCTAGGAGGTCCTCTAGAGGCTAGTAAATATAGGCCTAAACTATAACCTTATAAAGTACGAATTCTTAGTTAAGAGGGTTAAATATATAAGGTTTATTATAATAATAGGGGAGGGTCTCTCTTATAACCCTAAGAAACTCTAGGTAATTACTAAGTAATTACCCCCTACCTCCCTAAAGGGGGTTTAGAGCTTCCTAGGGTTTATAAATTATTATAATATATTTATATCAGAATATAGAGATATTATTAGACTACTTATACTACCTATTAAAAAGAATATAACGTTCTAATAAGGAAATAACTAAGAAGAAGCCTTCTTATGGCTTAAGTAGCTTTTTAATACCTTGCTAGTACTCTACTAGTTTAATTTAGAAGATAAGATTATTATTAAAACTAATTATTTTAGATTTATACTAGGAGGGGTATTCTTATATATTAACCTAGAGAGTACTTAATATCTTATAGTATTCTACTTATAGAAGCTCTCGCTTATAGAGTATAACTACCCTATTTATAATAAGGAGCTCCTAGTAATCCTTTCTTACTTATATATATAGAGAGTAGAGCTATATAATATAATTACTTTTAAAGTACTAACTAACTACTAGGGGTTTAAATACTTTATAAAGAAGTAATACCTTATAGAGCGCTAGAGCTAATAAGTAGAGGAGCTATCCTAGTATAACTTTACTATTAAATACTACCCTAGTAAGGAAGTAATAGCCCCTAATACCCTAGATATTATAGTCTTTAATAGTAACCCTAAACTATAAGCGCTATAGCTAGAAACTATAAAAAAGGATATAATATATAAGGCTATATATTATATAGTTACTTACTAGCTTTAGAGCTTCCTATTAGATATAAAAGCTAAGATTTAAATTAGTAAGTATAATATTAATAGCTAGGGGAGGCTAATATTCAGGGGGAGGTTATAGGTACCTAGTAGGGAGGATAATAATAACTTACTAGGGGGGCTCTATATAAAGATTATTTAGTAGAGCTATAACTTAAGTACAACTACCTACCTAAGCTATAATAGCACGCTAGAAATAGTAAGCTAGTAGTTCTACTAGATAGGATAATTATAAATAGTATAGAGATTTATAAGAAACTATAATATCTATAGAGAGATATATATCTAGAGGTAAGCTAAAAGGGGCTTCCTAAATCCCCTATTAGTACCTACTTAGTTATACTTAGACCTCTTAATAGACTTTAGTATAGACTTGCTACTTATAAAGGATAATACTAGCTAATACTTATAAGTTATAGTAAATAGGTTAAGTAAGTTAGTAATACTAGAGGAGATAGGTATTATAGAGGTAGAAGCTTATACTTATTAGTTCCTTACTTCCTACTTCTAGTTCTATAGGTTCCTATATAGTATTATTAGTAATCGAGGGTCTAACTAGGTAAGCTACTTCTAAGCTAAATTCTACTACCTTACTAGTATAAGGAGGCTATTAAGTATTATATATTACTTATAGACTAATAGTAGTACTAAGAGATAGAACTAGGAGATATAAGCTATCCTATAGGTATTTATAACCTAGGTATAGGATAACTAGGGGTAGCTCCTACTTATTACTTAGCTAGTGCTTTATAATAAGGTTAGTAATATAACTAGGCTCTTACTATTCTTCTTAGAATATAAGTACTATACTAACCCTATACCTATAGTAAATAATATAGCTAAGGAGACCCCCTCTAGGGATATAATAGCTACTCTCTTAGTAATAAGACTATAAGAAGTAATAAACTTTATCTAAGTAAGTATTATAGATATCTAGTAGTATAGCGAGGAAAATATAAACTAATATAGGATACCTATAGAGGAGTACTAAGTAGGTAATAAGGTTTAGCTTTTAATAGCTAACTATAAGAGCCCTAGGCCTAGTAAGAGGCTATTATAATTATACTATAAGTATATTATAATAAGAGTCCTAAGCCTGCACGTTATTAAGTTAGATATATCTAGTAATATCTACCTAAGGTTCTATATAAACCTCCTCTAGAGTATACTAGAGGACCCCTTACTTATATAAATAAGGATAGACCCCTAGCTACTACTAATTATAGCTAATAATAGCGAATTTAAGTAATATATAGAGGATATATATATAGCGTAATAGAAGGTAGTTAGGCGGGGGTAGAGGCGCGAGGTCCTAGTTAAGTAGGAAGGGTATATAGAGCTTACCTAGGAGCCTATAGAGGCTATTATAGAGATTACTATAGTAAATAGATATAAAGCCTTATACGGGCTAGTTAAAGATAATAATAGCAACCTAGCCTATACCTAGGGGGGGACTAGCTAGGAGAGGGGATAGTATTATAAGCTACGCCTAGGTTAAGCCTACCTAGGCTTCTACCTAGGTTTACTACCTTAGGGAGCCTACCTAGGGCTTACCTAGTTATTCCCTATAGACTAGTAAAATCTCTACTAAAGAGGAAAACTTCTCCTTTTCCTCTTTAGCTTAAATAAATAGTATTATAGCGACCTCTTATTAAATAAACTTAGGTCTAACCCCTTATAACTATTACCTCCCTAGTTATTACTAGCTACCTCTTAGCTATATTAATAAGTTAGTTAGTAAGTAAGCTATAAATCTTAGAGTAGTTCTTAATAAATCTCCTATAGAACCCTATAAATCCTAGAAATTACTAAATCTCTCGTGTTATAATAGGTATTAGCTACTTAGCTATTACCTAGACTCTCTTATATTCTATAGTAACTCTATTTACTAAGATTATAAACCTAAGGAATTTAATCTCCTCCTTATAAAATTTATACTTATTAGGGTTTATATAGAGGCTATTAGCTTCTAACTAGGTAAGTACTATAATAGGCGCAGTGGTGGGGCTACCCACCTTGCGCGCAGTGGGAAAGCTAGGATTATATAAGCCCGCGCGTATATATATATATATATACGCCCGCGCGCGCGCGCGCGCCCTTAGAGTAGTTTTTCCCGAATACACACATAATACATAACGTATCACGCTCTTTTTATTATGGTCCTTCTATTTACATAGCCATAGTTATCCTATCCTATCTTAGTACCTATCTTATAGCCTCTATATAGGAGTCTATATTATTAGTAAAAATTAAGATATTATCTAAATATAGAATATAAATAATATTAACTAGGCCTATAAGCAACTTATTAATAAATATCTAGAAAGTAATAAGTATAATAAGAAGTCTAAATAGTATAATATAATATTCGTAATAGCTATATTATATATAGAATACTATTTTCTACTTATCTCCCTCCTAGATCCTTACCTAGTAGTATATATCCTTAAGGTTAAGCTTAATAAAGTACTTAGCTCTAGAGAGCTAGTTAAGGATCTTATTAATTAGGGGGAGGGGGGTATAGTTCTTAATAATTACTTAGTTAAGCCCTTAGTAATTTATATATAACCTTAACTTACCTCCTTTCTTTAGGATAAATAGGATTAGTACCCCTATTAGGAATTAATAAGTAAATCTATCCCTTTTATAAGGCTTTATAAATATAATCCCTTAACTCCTCTAACTCCTTCTTAGCTAATAAGTAAATAAGCTTAAATAGGGGCTTAGTTCTAGGTTCTAGGTTAATAAAATAGCTCCTAGTAATTCTAAACTCTAGTATAATTCTTACTAAGTTAATATTAAATACTTTCTTAAAGTCTTAATATTCTAATAGGATATTTATTTTAATTCTCTTAATATCCTTAGGGTTTTAGGTATTCTCTTAGTAGTTAGTAGTTAATATATAATTAACTTATAATACTCCTATAAGTACTACTCTTCTTTTATTCTTAATATACTTAATTCTTTTTAAAGTTATAATAAAGTAGATACTCTTCTTATATAAGGGAAAGGTCTAGCTTAACTCCCTCTAATTAAGATTAGAGTATTTTACTATATATTAAGTAATCCCTAGAATAGTATTATAAATATTATTATTACTAATTTTAAAACTATATAAAGCTATCTACTAGATACTTATACTATTAGTTATTTAAGCTATTAACTTCTATATATTATAGTTAGGTCCCTTAGATACTTATATTCCCCTAATAGGTTCTATTCTATTAGCCTCTAGTTAGGTATTAGTTATAATCCTCTAGTTTATAATATTCTTATTAGCTCTATAATTAATAAGTATAGCACTAGTCTTCTAGCTACTTATAGCTCGGACCTATATTATTACTTTAATATAATATAGCTAGTTACTACCCTATTGAATTATACGCGTTACTACCTAGTCCTCCTCTAGTTATTTACTAGGGTAGGGTTTCCCTTTATAATAGGGGTAGCTATACTTCTTATAATATAGGCACCTTAGTGCGATATAGCCTTTCCTCTTATAACTATAATAGATAATTTCCTTCCTAGTATCCTATAGTAGGTCCTTAGTATTCTCTTAGTAGTTATTAGTATTACTATAGTCCCTATAGGTCTATCCTTTTAGAGCCTTAGTTTACTCCTCCTAGTTAAGGGTTTAGCCCTCTAGTTATTATCCCTTATTATTAGCCCCCTAGTCCCTTACTAGTGCGTTATATATCTATATATTAACTATAAGTTTAATATTTCTAGCCCTAGTATTAAGGTTAAGCTATAACTTTAGTAACCTATTTGCTATAATATAGTACTAAAGCTTAGGGTCTAGCTTAGCTATTATATTAACTACCTAGATCTCCTCTAGTTATTAATAGGGGCTCTCTACCTCAATCCCTTTATAGTAATTAATAAAGCTCTAGTATAATTATCCTAGTTACTAGTAGGTCTATTTAAGCTAGGTTTATATATTAAGAGTCCTAGACCTTATATTAGCTATACTATTAGTTAACTAGTCTCTTATTATTACCTAAGTTATATCCTTCGCCTTATTATTATAGTTAATAGAGAGGTATAAGGTCTATTACTTTACTACTAGTCCTTCTAAGTACTTAGTAGTAAATAATACCTTTTCTAGGTCTAATATAATCTTATTTATTTTAAATTATATATCGAGGTTAAATATAAATTAATTAAAGTTAATCTAGGTACCCTTTTTATACTTAAGTATTAGGAGATACTTCCCCTAAAGCTCTAATTAGTACTTCTTTAATTTATTACTAATAACTACTTAGTAGGTAGTAGGGTTACTTACTAGGGTTAATAGTTAGCTAGCTCTTAAGGCCTTAAGGTATTCCTCTTTATACTTTAGCTACCCCTTTTTTTCTTCCTCTTTAATAAGCTAGTCTTATTTAACTTTTATTACTTAATTACTTAGTCCCTTATTAATACCCTTATTACTATTTTATTTAATTAGTATCTTATCTTATATTTAGCTATTTTATTACTCCTAGCTAGTAAGGGATCTTAATAGCGATATTATATTTATCTCCCTAGTAAACCTATAAGTAGGTATTATATTATTATATATTATACTATTCTAATAGTCTATACCCCTATTAATATAAGTATAAGAGAAGAATATATTAGAACTAGGTATAGTATAGAGTAATAGAGTTAGTATAGGTAGGTATAGCTAAGGTTAAATATTCTTCTCTAGCCCTCTAGTTTACTAGGTAAGGGCTAGAGGGCTTATCTAGTAGTTAGTTAATACCTCCCTATATCTCCTAACTCCTACGGACTTCCCCACTTAGCCCGCTAAGCCCTTTTCCCTATAATATTATCCTAGCTCGTGATATATGTTAACCTAGTACAGGGGCCGTTTGGTATATTTCCTTACTTTCTGCAATAGCCTAAGTATTTCATGCTATTTAGACCCTCTAGCTTTTAAAAACTGCTTTTCGATAACCTCGAGGCGAGCTCTACTATCCACATTGGATCCTATTAGGATAACAGTTTCCGTATAAAGCGGTGCATGATTCCACGAGATTGGGCACTTACTTCCGGATGCACCTGCAACAACGATCTTGTCCATGATTGCGTGTAAAAGTTGGTGTTGAGTTGAGATTGCAACGTACAGGAATGACTGAGACCTGTCCTATTACCTCAACTTCTGTCTCTTCATGTTCTTTTTCTTTTTCCTTTCTCGCACTGGTAGTTGATTTATACCCGGAATTTTGGAGCCAAAGTCGAGTTCTCCGCTTTTTAGTTGGCGAGCTTCCAGCACTTCGTCCGGGCAGCGTTGCTGGGCATGATTTCGCACCCACGGAGCCGCGGAGTGGATAAGGGGTATTGTAGACTTCTTTGCATTGGATGACAGCTGTCAGAGCTCAGGAGAGGCCAAGAGGGTGATTAGTCGTCTGATGTTATGAGATGCGTCTGCAGAAGACCTGAAACGTCATCACACAAGCTGAGGCCGAGGGCTACGAGCCTCTCCAGGCCCGCACATGGACTGACGTCGAATGGAGGATGGGCAGGTTAGTGAAACGAAGCGAGCATTCCCATGCTCTAATAGTAATTATCTGGCTCCTGCGAAAGGATCCCAGCTGTCTTGGCCTGCCTTTGCAAGAACTTTTTGGAGTCGACTGCACGGATCAGACAACCGCCTCGTCAACCGGAGCTACTACACGTAGTGACCGAAAATATAGGAAGGAAACGTTGCTCGACGGCAAGTGTCTCAAGCAGGGGATGACCAATGCCCGACGTCTGAAGAATGATTCTTCCACAGTAAATTACTTCTGAGTTGAAGGCGTCAGAAAGATCTCCGTGATGAATTACAAGGAGCAGAAAACAACTCGAAGATCACTTGACGTACTCGGGCAGCGCCGTTAACCGAGACTGAGACATGGTATGGGCAGCCCCGCCAATAATATAACATGCTATTAGGGCTTAGACTCATACCAAATGTGACGATTATTAGGCGTCTCGTCTGTTTGAGGGATGTTCGTACTGCAAGCGACATAAACATGTGGGCAGAAAGAAGGGAAAAATGAAGCCTACAATAAGCACATATGAAGGTCCTGTGAAATAGCAGTCCATACTAACGGGATATGAATTATCTCGAGAAGAACAAATCACTCAATCCCACATTTAGATTCTTCCACTAACGCCATCTCTTCATGATTGTTCAATTGCACAGGTGCCAGGCGCATGTGGTTCTAATCACATTCACACTCTAACCTCTATTCCAGCCGATACTCGCCATCATGCAATTTAGCGCTGTTCTTATTGCCGTTGCTGCCTTCAGCATCAGCCACGCCGCTGCAGGTAAGTCGTCCCAGAACCATCAAGAGAACTTGACTGAGTCTTGTCTCTCACGCGATCTAGCTTCTGTGCCCCCAAACTTCATCGACGGCAAGGCAAGCGCTCTCCTTGGCAATGAGGGCAAGGCGTACAGTGTTGGCAGGCAGGATGGCGAGTGCGACCACTTTGGTCGCTGTGTTCAGCAGATCCCTCCCAACGAGCAGTCCGTTCTGAACCAAGGCAGAAACGTTGCCGCCTGCGGTGCAGGCGGACAAACTGGAACCCTTTGAATTGGTCTTTGCGAGGCTGAGAGCATTCTGGGTTGTCTCGAGACTCAGTCTAAGCTGAAGTAGTAAATCGACGTTTGTGTGTCTTGAAGAATAAGCTTATTGTTTCTGGGCCAATTCCTATCCTTGTGGTGATGCGAGTTGCCTGCAGCTTATGTACGGAAAGTGTGCTCTTGGAAGGACGGGATGCCTTTGCAACACGGGAGACGAATCTCATGCGTTCCGCAAGTAGACTTTGGCTGCTTCTACGGAAAACGAATGGCAACAAAGTTATGCAATTCTAAACCGGTTGAATTCCTAGGCACCACCCTAGTTGGGTTTCCAACAAACATATGCTCACTTTAATTCACAGAAAACGATGGCTCATGCGAACAGGTTTTACTTTCAGTCAGTTCATGGACAAATTAAAAGCTTGATACTAGCAATGAAGTCAACTAAGACGACGGAGGCAACTCGCTCATGGGACCAATGCAACAGCAGCTCGCTTCCCGTAAGCCTTCTTCAGAACTGCAAGAATCTGTCATTCTCATCTGGTTGCACAAGCTCAACACGAAGAATGTGAGATCGAAAACATAGCGTACTCAGCGCTCTGTCAACCAGGTAAACTTTGGTCAAACATACACTTGACCCAGCTGTATTGATGTTGAAGGGAAGTGCCGAGGTCGAAATCTCGCTAGACCTCGACCAGTGCGCAGGCAGCCAAATGGGATAGATCATAGCGCTGTACTACGCCGTGCCGCAAGTTGCGCGCAACGGTTACCCGTCAGGCGGGACCAAAACCAGGATTAGCGCTTGTCAACGAACGGGGAATTGTTAGAACTGGGGTCAAATGATATACTTGCATTCGAGCTGTGGCCGATAGAGCACCCTTTGCATTGCATACCAATCTATCAGATAATCCTGACAAAACAAGGCTGGCTCTAGGTACCACCCCCGAACAGAGAATAATCCCGGCCTTTTGTAGCCCCCCCCATTTTGATGATCCCCGTGCCCGTCGGAACACTTTTTAGGCAACATTTCCCAGCTTATGCCGAGTACGCCGCTTGCTTGCACCTCCTTTTGTCAGTCAAGGCCTCCAGTACAGAGAAGTTGATTCTCATTCGATACTATGGCCTCCACTACACACCCGCTGGTCGGTTAATAACTTTTGCCCTCGCAAAGCAGCAACCGCTCACCAGGGCTAGTAGACACAAAGTCAAGACGGGATGCATTACCTGCAGGTGAGTAGGTCTATCGGGGTGCGTGACTATTCAAGCGGCCCGCTGATGCTGGTGCCTCCAGACGGCGACGCAAAAAGTGTGATGAAGGCAGACCGGCATGTGTGACGTGTCTCAAATACGCGGGCTATTGTGAAAGATACGAGAGCAAGGTTATCAAGACACAACAGGCACGACCTTCTCAACAGCGCATCATACAGCCTAAAATTGCGGGCAAATCAAAGGAGGACGACAGTCTTAGTGAGCCTAAATACGCATCGCTTGTGTTCACCAATCAGTTGGAAAAGGACAGCTTCGACTACTGGATAGCTTTCACCAGCACCGCAACACTGTTTCGGTCTGATCTCCTCACAAGTATCATCCCCCGAATATCATGGAAGGATCCAGCCATCAAGCATGCCGCGTCGATGGCCATCGGCGCGGCCGCTTTGGGCAGCAAGACAAGGCAGCAGCGGCTCCTCGGCAGAGGCAAATTATACTCGGACGCTCTTCGACACTATGGAAAATCACTTCATCTGCTCTATTCAGATGCAATGTCGTATGAGAGGTCGCTCCTGGCATGTCTCCTGTTCATTGCTTTCGAGACTCTGCGAGGGAACAGGTCGGCCGGACTGAGCCACATGAACCACGGCTCAAAGATTCTGGACCAGCATCACCCTCAAGGCGGCGAAAGCCCTGGTCTGCTTGTGCGAGAAGTAATGTCAAGTTTCCAGCATTTTCGGACTGCAAGCTTGGAGCCATAGCGGATCGCATCCTGTTGAAACAGATGGAAAGGTCCCTTGGTGTTGTCGAGGGCGCACGACGCGATATGCTGTCGACGAGATGCCCGCGACGTTTGAAAGTATCGATGCCGCGCGGCGGTGGTGGGACATTACGCGGCACTTCGTCAAGTATCACGCCCCGCTCAAAACCAGCTTCGAGGTTGCCAAAGCAGCACCTGACCCTCAGCCAATCGACCCCGTCCAGCTCGCAGACTACGGATCGCCGGAGGCTCAACAACGCGTTCGCGGATTCCTTCACTATCTTGATTACTGGCACGCCGCCTTTATTCCCATCGCGGTGCAGGCTGAGCGCGGCAAAGACACGAATACTCATTTCGTCCGAGCTCTCGCGCTGCGCATATATTATCTGTACGTCTGGAGCGGCGTCCGGAGCGGGGGCTGGGCCGACGTGAAGGATGCGGGACGCATGGTGCCCGCCTTTCGCGATGTGGTCAGCCTCAGCAGGCAATATCTCGAGCTGCAGGGGCAGCCGTCGGACGGGCGAGAGAGGTCCACGCTGGAAGACAGTCCGACGTGGGCGTTGGTGCTCTCGTTCGTAATGTGTCGCGAGCCTGACGTGAGGAACGACGTCCTTGGGCTCTTCAAGAAATACCCGAGGCGCGATGGGCTGTGGGATACTGAGGTATTCGTGCAGCTGCTCCAATGGATAAACAAATCGGCCGCCCAAAACACCGATTCCGCCGAAACAGAGCGCCATGTTGTCGGCAGCAGGGTTGTTTTCTACGACCATCTGAACTTCGTGCTCGAGAAGACGCGATGGGATCCTGTGAGCTCGACAGTGAAGACTTCGGCGTCAAGTTCAATGTACCCGTAGGCGCAGAGGGCGGCAAAGCGTCGTACACTGTTGCTCAGGTCATGCAGGTTAAGCCACTGAAGAGTGCTGTTGCTGGAGAATGTGCCTCTCGGTTAGGGCGGATGTAGTAGTATGTAAGCGGGGTTGATTCTCCTAAGTTCTGCTCTAATACTAAGCTAGGCTAAATATACCTAATATAGACCTTTTATAATTATCTCCTAAAATAGAATCTCTAACCTATTAGTTCCTACTATAAATATATATCTAACTATAACCCCGTTACCCCTAATAGTATTAATAAAAAGAAGTAGATAAACTAGTTTTAATTACCTAAAGCTATTCTAAATCCTATTTTAATCCTATTACTAATCTATAATAGAACCTATACTTATTTTAGTTCCCTATTCCTCTTAAGCTATATTAGTATATAATTAGTTAATTAAAAGAGTTTTAATCGCTTTAATATAGAGCCTCTACTAGTTACTAACTTATATTTATATAGGGTAGTAAATACTAAGGATAATAAAGTAGTTCTTATAGCCTTAATCTCCTTAAGCTATCTAACCTAGTTTTTAATAAACTTATATTTTCCTAATATATAGTTTATTCTATATTCTAATATTACTTCTTATATCTAACGAAGTTTAATCCTAATTTAGTACTTAGTAGGAGCTAAACTAATTACTTTATTAGCTTCCTATTAGATTTTAGCTTTCTCTTCCTTAGTATATCCTTCCTTAGATCTAGTAATAGATATAATAGATCTATTATAGTTAGAACTACTTATAGACTTATATAAGAAATCTTATACTAATCCTATTATTCCTACTCTAGGTTTAACTTTAGGCTAGTAGGGGAGATTATTATTATTAAGAAGCCTAGGATTATTAGCTCTATAGTAAGTTAATTTAAATTTAATAGGGACTCTCTTAGATCTAAGACTACTAAGTAGAGTTCTAATTAACTTAAATACTAATAAAGGGGCTATAAAATTAGTATCCCTATCTAAATAACTATAGTTCTTAACCTAGTTAATAGCTTTTAGAGGTTTAGCGATATTAATATTAGTACTCCTTACTATAGGCTTATTAAGTAGCTTAAAAGTCTTTAGAGGAATAGCTAAATCCTTAGTATTAGATAGTATAATAGGGTAAGCTAGTTAGTTAAGTATATCTAGAGGAGTAGCTAAATTAGTATAATTAGTTAGCTTAGTAAACTTAGTTCCTAACTAGAAGGATTAATTATATATAGGGAAGTTAAACTAGCTAAATCTAGATCTATACTTTAGTACTAGACTAGGAAATATTAACTTATTAGTTAGTAAACCCAGGCCCTCGTTAATTACTATAATTAGAATAAAAGCTACTCCTAGCTATCTAATACTCGGATCGCGCTAAAGCTATAAGTAGTTATTACCCTTAGGCTTATAAGGTATAGTTAGCTTATTACTAGCGATCTCTCTACTAGGCTTATTAACTATAGTTAAGTTAGGGGAATTAATAATAAGAGGAGCTAGTATTATTACTATAGTTTCTTTAGGAACTTAACTAAGGTTTATTATCTTTAGCTTCGTAATATCCTTCTTAGGGGCTAGAGAACGAATAAATATACCTTTAGTTCTAGTATATAGGCTCTAGTATCTAACGCGATAGAGTTTTATAATATAAATACCTAAGATAGCTAAATTAGTAATAGTAATATCTTCCTAAAGGTAATATATAATTATAGCTATTACGCCTAGAGTATCTCTTAAGTCCTTCTAACCCCTAAATAAGTAATCCTATTAGTTATTAAAAGCGATAATACGTATTATAAATACCTATAATATAGTTTTATTAATTAGTTCTCTACTATAGGGGATTAATCCTCTAATCTTTTAATAGTTTAGGTTACTAGAAATCCTAATAGTAGTTTTTAAAATAGGCTTCTCTACCTAGGATTTAAGATCGATTTTTATACTTTTAGTAAAGATATATTCTACTACTTCTCTAGAATAAATAAGATTAGTTAATTAGATTAATATGACTCTTATAGCTTTATAAGCTTACTCTAGTATATTCTTAGTAGGTTTCTTATTTTAATTAGTATTACTATCTAGTATAGAGAATTCGTTATTAGCTAAGTTATCTTATATATATAGAGCTAGGCTATTATTATTCTTCTAGGTAATATATTACTCTACTTACTAGCTATAGTTCTTAGAACCTCGCGTTCTAGTATTA
The DNA here is from genome assembly GCA_036785755.1 of Colletotrichum ledebouriae. Lineage (NCBI taxonomy): Eukaryota > Fungi > Ascomycota > Sordariomycetes > Glomerellales > Glomerellaceae > Colletotrichum > Colletotrichum ledebouriae. Next base: position 16,642 of record JAVHLU010000033.1, read on the forward strand.
GGATAATATAAGAGACTGGCTTCCGGTAGCCGGCCCATATAAGCGCATGTGTAGTGCATTCCAGCACGAAGTGCGCGGAATAGCGGATCTTTTGCGCATAGCGCAATAGGTTATTATATCGCTACGGCATACTACCTAAAGCGTTATAATTTTCCGCGCACTTCGTGGGTCTTCTAGACTTAGCCCTTTTAGCTATATAGAGGTTAGCGGTTCGAATCCCGCTAAGTACCTGCTATAGCGTAACAATAGCGGATAAGTAGTATATAACATACTTAGGCTATGCGCTAGCGTAGTCCTAAGTTAGGCTTAGAGGGTATATACGTAGCGACATTAGTTACGTGGACCTCGGGGTCCGTATATACTTATCTATCTTATCTCTATGCTTAAGGGACTAAGCGCTTAGAGTAGGGGGTAATTATAAGAGACTAGCTTCTAGTAGCTAGCCTATATAAGCGCATGTGTGGTGCATTCCGGCACGAAGTGCGCGGAATAGCGGATCTTTTGCGCATGGCGCAATGGGTTATTGCATCGCTACGGCACACCACCCGAAGCGTTATAGATAATTTTATTCTATTTACTTTCTAGTAGTACTTATTAATATTAAAAAATAGCGATATATAAGGTAGGGATTATCCTTAAAGATATTAGCTCTACTAGAAGAGTTATCGCTTATACTTATTAATATATTAATAGGATTATTTAAGAGCAGTTAGGTTACCCTTAATATAATTAAGAGATTTATAACTACTAATTATAAGTATATATTCTAAATAAAATAAATATATAAAGGTTTAGGATCTCGTTTATTACTAGAACTTATTATATTAAGCGTTAATATAGTATTATTATACTAAAAATAAGGGATATTAAGGAGAGAGAGCGGGTAGGATAGTAAAAGGAGTAAATTATTATAGGAGAAATAAATTTAATTAGTCGTTCTAAATAGGAAGATTCCCTTTTATACGCTAAATCCCTTAATAAATAAATAGAAGGAATCCCTTAAGCGAATTAGGTAAGAATATCTCTTATAGAAGGAGTTTTAATAAGGAAATTATAACCTATCTAACCTTAAAGTCTCTAAGGTCTAGTTCGTTATTACCTTAATAGTTATAAGAATAGTAGTATTAAATCAGTATTCGATTATAAGTATCCCTTTTATAGGGAAAATACCTTTAACTAGTCCTAATATCTATTATAAGGTATAGTAGTTCTATCTAGCTATTCTAACTAGTATATAACTTAACTAACTTAATATTAAATAGTAAATAGACCTCTCTAACGAGGCTTAAATTTTAAGGGCTTTCTATCTTAACCTAGTATAACTAGATCGCTATATTTAAATAGGATTATTTATTATTATTTATACTTAGCTAATTAAGTAGCGTTCTATATATCTTATATACTTATTACTACTCTTCTCTTATAATTCTTTCTAGCTATATAGGTAACTACTATATTAGCTAGTACCTCTAGTTAGGGAATATTATTATAGACTCGTGGTTTAATAACTAAACCTATTATCTCTCGTCCTATTAGGATCTCTATAGGTAAGTATCCCACGGTTAGTATCTATTATCTATTAATATCCCTAAGTACTTCTATATAATATAGATCCTAGGCCTCTAGGGGGAATTTCCCACTTAGAATCCGCTTTATAATAAGGTTAATAACTAATTAGATATAGGTTTTAATTATCCCTACTAATTTATAAGACTTAGCTAAGGCTAGTGTAATCTAATAGGCTCTTATTGCGGTTTTAAACTTAATAGATATAAATACTCCTCTAATATCTAAGTAGATAACTTAAAGCGATATACTAATAGAGTCTATCTATACTTCTAACTAAGGGATCGCTTCCCTAGCTATAGCTATTTCTATAAGTTAACCCTAATAGAATTAGCTTAAATAGTCGATCTAGATTAGTAGGTATACGTAGCCCCTTACTAATTTTAGTAGCGCGCTTAAGTAGTTAATCCTAATAACTTATAAAGGCTTTAATATTAATACTATTTAGTTTAGATATAGTAGTTTTCGCAGTCCTATATTAGTATAAGGCTAATAGCTATTTATATAGTTAATAATATTAGTTAATATCTCTAGCTAGAAAACCTTGCTTGCTAACTATTAGCGCGTTACGTTCGGCCTATAATAGCTAGCCTTATTATAAGCTTCCTTATATATATTAGTAACCTCCGAATATATAAGGTATTAGTATTAAATACCCTAGTATAGGTTATATAGAGTTCTATCTAAGATTAAGTATATTTAGTACTAATTCGCTAAGTATTAAGTTTAGTAATTATTAACCTTATATTTACCTAATAGGAATTCGTAGATAATATCGCTATACTATAGGTTATCCCGCTACTTTTTTATATTATTATTACTTTAGGCTATATAGACGCCTAGACTTAAGGTTATATCTCGATCGTCTAACTAATAACTACGTCTAACTATAAGTTCTAATAATCCTACTTTAGTAGTTACTAGGCGCTTTATTAGCGCTATAACGGGGTTATTTAATTTCCCCTCTCTAGTACCCGTTCCCCTATAATATATAAATAAGGACTCTACTACTTTATTTAATTATTCTTAATCCAGCTTATCCTTAAGGGCGAGTTTTAGTAGTTCTTTATAGCCCCTAGCTCTATCCTTCTATACCTAAGAACCGTTTTCTTTCTTATACCTAAATACTTATAAGTTATTATTATTATAATTATAAGATAGGAAGATCGTTTTAAATAGGGTATTAGTAGTAGCGTTCTATTAGCCCTAGATATATTCAATTTTAATATTTAATATCCTTAGCTCTAATACCTAGGGCGCGTAAATCCTATTATAATAGGCTAATATTAAAAACTAGGTAAGGGGTTTATAGTTAGTATAAATAGTTAATAGCTTCTCTATTTAAAGAAAATAGGAGTATTATTAATAAAATTCTATAATAGCTAGTAATTCACGCTTATAAGTTCTATAGTTACGCTAGGTCTTCCTAAGTAGAAACGAGTTATATAGGATTAGGATTTACTTAGCTAACTAATTCTATAAGATTATATAACCTCCCGCATACTTTAATACGTCTAAATATAACTATACTAGTTAGCTAATATCTAGGCTATATAATTTAATTACCCCTATTATAAGTTCTTTTATTAGTTAGAAGGATAGGGCTTCCGAGGATCCCTATTTCTATAGAATAGTGCTAGTTAGCTAATATAAAGGGCGAGTAACTTTAGTATAGTTCTTTATCTATTATTTATAAGGCCTAGTTATAGTAATAAATACCCTTATACTAGTCTAGTTAGTAGGTACTAGCTATTCCTAGATCTTAGTATTATAGTTAGGCTTAATAAATATAGCGCCTCTAGCTTTATATACCTAACTTATAGTAATAACTAATCTTATTCCTAGGCTAATCTTCTTTTTTAATAGTTAGACTTATACCTATATAAATTAAGGTAATAAGTATTATCTTATAAATATCTACTTATTATCCTAGTAATAGAACTTTATAAAGATATTATTAAAATAAATATTTATAGGGGTTATTTTACTAGCTTCTATTAGGACTAATAAAGATAGTTTAGCCTTTAGTTCTAGAATAGGACCTAAGAAGATCCTTCTAAATTTAGTTATTTAGTAAGCTAACGCCTTTACGCTTTATTATATTCTAGTTAGCTATAGTTATAGGTATTCTAGTATATTAAATATATAAATATATCTATAGTTTAGATAAATAGGGATAGACTAGTAAGTATGCTTTAAGTCCTAAGATAAATAAGACCTAATCTAAGGATCTAATAGGTTCTTATAGATTTTATAGAGTAAAGGGATTAGCAAGGTTAGAATCTACTTATTAATATTCTAATAATTAATTATAAAGCGGTATTTACTCTAAGGGTTATTATTCTTCTATACTAAGACGGGTTATATACCCTACTCTAACGCTATACTATTAGCTACTACTATTAATTTATATAAGCCTATATCCTATCCTTCCTAGACTAACCGATCTATTTAGTATTTTTTAATAGGGTTCTAATACCTCCTCTAACTCGAGTTCTATAGTTTAGCCCCTGGCCTCTGGCCACTGCATAGTGATTTTACCTGCTTAAGTGCAATAGACCTTCTAACTCCGCGCCTCCTGATGATATATAGCCTTCGGTTACGTGATCCTTTCCTAACTATAGCTATACTTATATATGCCTATTATACTAGATAGCCTCACGATCTTTAACTTTATATTAATAATAACGTAGTTTTTAATTATTTAATAGACTATAAAACTATTAACTTTTCCTCTTACGTACTACCCGCGCTACTATTAAATACTACCTCTATTACCGCTTTATCCGCTAGAAGTTATTACTATCTTTATAATACTCTCTCTATATTATTAGCGTAAGCTATACTCACCGACGTTCGCCTAGGCTACTTAGGCTGCCTCTGCCTTAGTAATATAGAGGACCTGCTCGAAGAAGGGCTACTCTATAGGGTGCGTAATAACCTGCTAAACTTCCGCTACTAAGTTTACTTACTTAGCTCTAATACTATTACGCCTTATAAAATCCCCTATAGGGGTATTAAGGTAAGCCCTCTTAAGGGCTATACTAATAATATGCTCTCTATATATAGTAGAGTAGTTAATAAAGGAGCGGGTTTTATTAATTATATTAAGGCTAAACTCTCTAGTAATCCCCTCTATATTATTTATACTAAAGGGCGTGCCTCGCTCAGGCTTAGCGTATTTATATATAGGGTCTAGTGCTAATATAGTTAAGGATTTATTATAAGTTAGATAAAGATAAGGAAGAGGGAGAGGTATAAAGCCCTACTTATAGTAGAGCTTCTTATACTTCTAGCTATAAGAACCTCTTAGGAAAGACCTCTTTAGTTAAGGAGTTACCTCTTATATAGTAGCGTTTACCTTACTAGAAGGTCGACTTTTTAAGTTAAGGAGTTATCTTATATAGTAGCTTTTATAATACCTTACTAGAAGGTTTAGCGAGGGCGTTTCTAAGCTACGAGAGCCTTAGTAGCCCGTTTAGCTCTAATATAATTAGCCCTAGTACGGCGCGCGTCCGACTTTATATAAGGGTTTACTTACGAGTAGTAGGAACGTATAGGGTTCCTATATTATTTTCCTTAACTAGTAGAGGGTATAGGTTAAAATACCTATATAGTATTTCCCGAATTATGCCTGCGAACTAGGTGAATTTATTATAGTCTTTTTGCGAAGGGGCTGCGGCGTAATTCCGAGCTCAATAGTTTAGCCCCTTTATTTAGTTAAGGGATATACTTATATAAGTTTATAATAGGGAAGTTATCTAGGAAACTAGAGAATAGGATATAATAAGTAAAAATCACTCGTTTAATCTTATTTATTATACCTATTAGTATATTAGGGCCTAATCGTATTAGTTCTCTATCCTACTACTTATTAACTTCTATTATAGGAGTTATATAGTTAATTAGGAGTTACTTAATACGTCGTTTAGTTAGGAATATAGTTTTTACTAGCTTAGTAGACTATTAAGGAGGAGCCTTAGTAGGTTATAGTAATACCTTATTAATATCTAACTTCTTAATTATAGAACTTAATACTTAAAATAATTAATACTCTTCTTAGATACTCTTAGACTTTATTAATTAAGGGGCGTGCTATATTAACTAGGCTATATTAGTATCCTATATATATATAAATCTAAGTCTAAAATCTATTACTACCTCGCTAACTAATAATAATAAACTTCTAGATTTATATTTTATATTTAATAAGGTTAAGGATACTAAGTTAATTAGTTATATTTTAACGACTTACCTAGGTTAGTATTAATATCTTAGTTTTCTAAATTTAAATTAGACTTACTCGAAATATCTATAATATTAGTAGAATCGTTAGACTTAGAATTAACCTCTTCTATAATATTTAGGAGTCTATCCCGCCCTATTAAGTTAGTATTATTAGTTATAGGGGTAAGAATTAACTTCTACTCTATTAATATTTATATTTAGGGGCTTAAGATCTAGATAACTAGTTCCCTATAGTAGGTATTACTAATCTATATTCTACTAGCCTAAGGGTTTATAATTACTTATATATTATATAACTAAGGTATACTTAAAAGCAATAGGATAGATTAATTAGAGTCTCCTAGATAAATATACGCCTAGACTTCGCGCTTAATACTATAAGTTACTACCTCGATAGCTATAAAGTAGGTTATATTATATATAGAACTACTAGTAGCTCCTATACTTAATCCCTTAAAACTAATACTAGCGAGCGGATATTAAGTAAGCCTATATTCCTTAATAAGTCTAAGGGAGATAATATTTATCTTAGAACCTTACTTAGCTTATGCCGCTCTTATTAGTAAATAACAATAAGAGGTAGGTATTAATAGTATATATTCTAATTAAAACGGGCAGGTTGCTTTGTAGTTCTTAAAAATAGCTAAATATTTACTCGTAGGTTATTAGTTATCTTTATAATACTAGACTTCTTAGTTATTATTATAATAGCTATATTAGAATTAGTAATAGCTTTCTCTTTTCCCCTTATATAACTAGGCTTATATATAACTACCCGCTAGGATAGAGATTATAATATCTTTAAAAACTTAGGACTAAGTTATATTAAGTTAACTAGTGAAATCTTAAACTAAATATCTATAACTAACTATTAAATATTAATAGGGGGCCTTCCCTCGCGGGCTACTATAGTAGTTAATCCGGTTTATTAGGGTAGCTTTTATTTTCTAACAGGGTCGGGGTCCTCTATTTTAGTATCTATAATATCTTTAATCTTAATACGTTCCTATAAATTAGATCTAGGAATTCTTATAACTCTAGTTTATTATATAGCCTTCCCCCTAGCTAGTTTAGTTACTTTTATAACTTATTAGATATAGCTAGCTAGTTATTATAATATTATTTCTATCTATTTCTTCTAAGAATTAGATAAGCTAGCTTAAGCTATTATTATATTAATCTTTAATACTCTCTTATCTAGCTTTAGAGATTTATTATATATAATCCTTAGAACTAATACTACCTAGTCGGATAGATCTATAATACCTAAAGACTTAACCTTATCCTAAGTATAAGATTCCTCTTAGTTAGTTAATAGAGTTACTAGGTCTGCTATATCCTCTAGTAGTATAAATTTATAATAACGTCCTCTAATAACGATATTAATATAGTCCTATAGGTTATAAGTAGAGTTATCTAGGGTTATAATAGGTATAGTTTTGCTACTAAACTTATAAAAGAAGTATAACTACGCGGAATAAATGTCTATAATACCCCTTAGTAGTTAAACACCTCCTATAAAACTATAGTTATAGGGGAATATTAAAGCTTTTATAATAGCTTATTCCTATAGTAATAAGCGCCTCGGGGGTAGTTCTAGGTAATTAGGATATTAATATCTAATCTAGCTATAAGTAATATAATAAACTTCCCTATTTTATAATAGTTTTAAACTATTTATATATAGGTTAGTAGACTTCTTCTAATCTAGTAATTTAGGGAGATTATTATCTTTTTAGCTAAAGTTAATTCCTATATCGCGTTCTCCCTAGTAGGCTCTATAGTTCTAGGGCTAGTAGGGTTATTACTAGTTCTAAGAGTAGTTAGCGTTATTATATAAGTTATAGGGAGGGGGTCTAGGATTATTATATCCTTGCTACTAACTACTATTAAGCGGCTATTAATAGCTTTACTTATAATTCCTATTATATAAGTACGATTAATATCTACTATATCTATAAGCGGGAACTACTAGAGGGTTATAAGGTAGGATATATAAGTATAGAACTATTATAACTAGATATACGGAATAATAACTACTATAGTTAGCTTATATTAGATAGTTTAAATATATATATAAGCTAGCTATTAAGCTAAAATCTAGTCTACGCCTTAGCTAGGGTTCTATTAGGCTACTAAGTCTTCTAAGATCTAAGAATAGAGTTATTTAGCTTCGTGTTATTCTTTAGCCTCTTATTCTTCTAATATCTAGTAAGTATCTCAGATAATATAGTAAGTGGATTTTAAGCTGCTTAATACTATTACTAATATACTTAATACCTATTAATAAAGGTTAGTATCCTTTAGTCCTCGCACGAATTAATAAATAACGCTAACTAGAATAGTCTCCTTAGGTCTTATAAGGGTTACTTAGTTACTTATATCCTTATAACTAGCTTAATATAGAAGGAATAGGGCTTAGTTATAATAGGCTAGTAAAGCCTCGTTATCTTTCTATTTTATTATATTAATATTATTACTATTAGTTTCTAGGTCTACTACCTAGGATAGGAATCGTTCCTTTAGTAAGCTCTTAATAATAGCTAAATTAGAATAATTAGTAGTATTATTAGAGGCTTTCTTAATAATATTAACTAGATATAGGATACTATAAAGGTATATTACTATTACTCCTTTATATTATATATTATCTATTCTAAGGACTTAAGAGATAGGAAGCCTTCTAGGTTTATACCTAACCTTCTTAAAATCCTACTTTAGTTATATTAGCTATCTCGATATAGCTATAGACCTATTAAACGTACTATAAGTTAATATAGGAAGAGTAATATTAGCTATTTTATTAGAACGCCTATTATTAGGGGGAGTTATAAATAATATATTAGTTAGGTTCTTAGTTATTAGTTAATCTACTCTAGCTAAGCTATTCTTAAGATAGTAATCCTCTAGCTATACTATTAGCTTATCTATACTAGTATTAAGGTTAAATAGTTATCTAGAACTCTAATATAGGTATATAGGTAAAGTTAAATACCCCTTATAGGTATTTAGAAATTTATAGGATAAGAATAGTTATCTATTTATAAGTATATTAGACCGTTCTCTAGTTATTATAAATAAGCTAGTTATAGTTAAAATACTAATCTATAGTATAGTTAGTTCGTATTAGTTATTTATAATATTAACTTCCTTAATATTAATTAGGTAGCTAATAGTATTAAACCTCTCTAGAGTTACTAGTTTTAATATAAAACGTCTTATAATAATAGTCTAAGCTTAGTATTAGTTCCTATTAATACCTATAGGCTTATATAATTAGTTATTAATAAAGGGGGGTAAATAAATAAGGTTATATAGGGATAGGATATTATTAAAAATCTATATAAATAACGCTATACTAATACTTATAATAGCCTATTACTAAGTTATAATAGCTTAAGAATATTATAATAAAGGTCCTTAGCCTCTTAAATACCTATATAATATAGAACTTAATAGATTTTTAATTAGACCTCGGAGTAGGAGCTAGAATATACCTCTTAGTTAGGGTAGATATAGTAGTATATAAGCAGGGTTAATTCTCCTAAGTTCTACTCTAATACTAAGCTAGGCTAAATATACCTAATATAGACCTTCTATAATTATCTCCTAAACAGAATCTCCGACCTGTAGGTTCCTGCCACACATATAGCTAGAAGAGCCATGGGCTGGCTTGTTAAGCCAGCCCGGACTGGGAGATCAGAGGCTCTGCTCTTGGTTGCGGGGTGGGTCAGAAAGGACCGATACAACATGTCGGTCAGCAATAGTTGCGTTGAGGCTGTTGCGCCAAGAGAAGCTTGGAAGACTTTGACTTCAACTTGCATGTGCATGGGCCAGGGTCTGTTGCCCGATTTGCCAGCCAATGCTTGACAAATGGTTTGCAACTCCGCGTGCTCAAGGGGAGGAGACCGACCGCGGAGCGCAGTCGCTTTATCACAATCAAAAAGCTGGGGCGCTTGCGAAAGCTGAGAGGGGGACCCAGAAACTCATGGAGGAGTCGTAAAATAAGGGGACGACGCATGGGGGGGGTAGTTTCCTTGGCAGTCACAATCCATCTTCTGACCTCGCGGAAGATTTTTTGAGGCATCATGTGGCCTCTTTCGGAGGCTTTTTCGCTGTTTGAGCTGGAATCCCTTAGGTAAAATGGGGGTAACAAGAATAGGGTGCGAGCCGCTCGGATGCCCCCTTTCGCCCACACACAGTGCTGGGAGAACGACGCCATCTGTTGAGTGGCGAACCCAAAAAACACTCATATGGGGTCTTGCGAGCCAGCCATGAAATTACGAGATCGGGAGAGAAAACTTTTTGACATTTGACTCCTTTTCTCGTGAGACCACTTACACGTGGTGACGGCTTTACGGAGTTGACAGTAGGATGCTCGGAGCCGGGGGCGCCCCAGAGGCAAACCCTTCCGCATTAGGAAATAAGACCCTACACAAGCGGCGGCGGCCGACTTTCGGCGGGGCTTAGACGCGTGGGAAAGCGGTCAAATGGTCGAGTTCGGACGGGCCATCGGCCGAATCTCATCGGGGAGCGAGTTGTGATTCGCGGTCGTATGCGCGCGTGTATATGTACATATAAAGTCCGGGGAAAGTCCACTACTAATAGCTAATAGCTAACTGCAACTCGCATCTCAAAAAGATGAGATGACGTCCCTGACTCTCTGTTCCGCTCTATCAACAGCTGATGATGCTTTTGCTTTCATGCAGGGCGTGCTTGACGCACCTACCTAACGCCCAGCCCCGAAGGGGTCGCCAAGATCTCCGGTCAACAGAGAAGAGACGGTCAGCAGCGTGACCATCCATGGATTCATGTGGAAGCATCCATCCAGCACGAGAGAGACGGTGCGCCAGACTTCGATACCCTGACACTCCAAAATCGCCCGGGGTAGCGGACGGAGTCCCGGCTTGAACTTGAATTTGCGATGCCTCGATTTCATGACTAAAATTTCCATGGGGTCGCCGCGTCCCCGCGAGGGCCTCATGACTAGTTCCTCCCCAAGTGACCGATTGCCGGAGATAATGTGGACGCCCCCGATGTCAGCCGGAGCCACCTTGTCGGCCTTGCGGAGACAAGCTCTCAGCTTATCTGAGACGGTGAGAACCCCCGTCAACCAGACTTTGATAAGAACTGGCTTCAGCGTACACTTGCTTGGTGATGCCATGGCTCTGCTCACCTCTCACTCTTTCTCCGACAACTCTCGCTCAAGGTCACGACACTCTCCTTTCTTTCCTGCGAAAGTTCCAACTCAGCAGAACAGCAACCAACTTTATCGACACTCACAGACGCCCTCGCGGGCAACATCTCATCAACAGCGCCGTCGCCATGGGTTCTATGCCTACCCCGTTGAGGGTCGCTATCCTGAAGGCGTACGACATCGAGGAGCCCAAGCACAGGGGCATGGTCCGGTCTTTCCGCGACAATATCCGCCGCTGTGTCCCCGACGCCATCGTCGACGCCTATCAACCGATGAAGAACATCAGAGACTTGCCGGAGCCCGAAAACTACGACCTCATTATCATCACCGGCGGCCTCAGCAACTTATGCCAGGCGCCCACATGCTTCGAGCCCTGGGTCAACGTCGTCCTGGAATGGATTCGGCGAGTTGTCGCGACACAACGCATTACCAGAACAAAGCTCATGGGCGTCTGCTGGGGACACCAGGCCATCGCCACAGCTCTATCCGGATCCATTGGAAGCTTTGAGTTTCCGAGGGTAGGCCAACACGACTTCCGAGGTTGATTTTGAGGATTTCGAAATTAATCGTCTCCGATAGGTTGGCGTGGACGAGCTTCCACTTAACGACGACGGACGAGCACTGTTCGGCAGGGACACGATTGTGAGTTCCCCTGAAATCTAGACCGATTTATAACACAGGCCACGCTCTGACTGTCCATGTTAGAAAATTACGAAGTTCCATAAGCGTTTCGTCAAGGACGTGCCTGCAGGCTTCAGGCCACTGGCCCCGGATAATGAGATTCTCTGCTCTGACTCCGGTCTCATTCTGTCCATGCAAGGACACCCTGAGATCCAAGGCGAGCTTGCAAGACAGCTTTTCGACCACGACGTTGAGTATTATAGCCAGACTCTGCCGACACCAGAGCATCTTGAGCGCTACTTCGCTGGGATGAACGACAGCCTGGAAGATGGCCAGTTGATTTTCAAGAAGGTCACCGCCTGGGCAGCTTCATGAAGAGCTGGTCATCAAAAGTTAACAAATTTGTTTCTCGATATATAATCCAGAAAAGTATTTTTGGGGCGCCACGACCTTTATTTTTCTCTTTCTTCCTGTTTCCTCTCACATTTCGGCGATTTACTGTCCGGTGCCTCCGCTGGCTTGTTGAAACATTTCGGAGAGGTCTCTGAACGAGTTTTTGACCCCTCAGGTCAATTTTCCGTAGTGTTTGAATGTCACGAATGCCTTGTTCATCGTGAGCCCTGGCTTTACCTAATGATTACCTAGGACTGGAGTGGTCGTCCGTTCCCCCCCGATCTATCCACCTTTCTCACATGGCTTGCGGGGGCGGTTCATGAGTAAGCAGAGTCTCGCATATCTATATCCTGATCTGGATGTCCAATCAGAATTGACGCGGCAAGGCTTCCTCTTCTGGCCTGTCGGGACTCGGGTCCGTATTCACCAAGACTTGCAACTTACCTCTCCATCTATTGGGCTCAAGCATATGAGCACGAAACTCTAAATTTTGAACAGCAAGGAAGCTTCGGCTTTAAGACTGATTGGAGAACTTGAAAATGCTGAACTCTGAAGAAACGGCGCAAATGATTTTCCTCGGACTCGTTAAGGACACCGTTTACAACTTTGAGTATGTAGTATTGAAACTTACTCAGTCACTACACCATAGAACTGTGTCGTTGCTACGCCGCCGTCAATGCCGAGTGGAACCGGGATATTATCAGCAGACCGCAGGGGTCGGGTTCCACAAACTTGCAGCCCAACGAGTTCGCAAATGCTTGACTTGGCAAACCATTTACAGAGAGTTCTTCAGTTCGTGGCACCTGTATCCAGAGGCATCCCTTTTCGTTGCTGAGATATCCACGTGGCTGCTACACCCGTCATCGTCTCCGCGTCACATCAAGAGTCCCAGGCGCGTGGCATCGCGGGGTAAAATCTCGACACCGAGGGTTTGGACATCTGCCTGCCCTTCTGGGCCCTGTTTGCTGCTCATTGCTACTCATTGATAAGCGTCGACTGGGGGTTTTAACCGCGTTTGCGCCCAGTATCGGCGGTATCGCCCACAGTCCACCGGCTATCGCTCACAATCTCATCAACGACGGGAAATTACCAGCGACCAAATCTGGTCACAAAGGGGCGCATCTCGCCGGAAAAGACAGCCCAATTGCAACCCTGTCTTTTTCGCACGGGAGTGGATTGCGGGCAACCAACAGCGCCCGCCATTGGGTCGCATCTTCGGGGGTTGAGGGGCCGGGAGCTCTTGGTCGACCTGCCGGGGTCACCCGTATGCCGGGCTCTCGTTTCCCTTCCCCTCGCTCTCTTCTCTCCCTGACAAGACTGATCAGTTTAAGAGAGAACTTTCCTCTTCTTTGCTTTCTTTATCGCGCCCGCCAGTTGATTTGTGGAACCTCTGTCACATTTTCCAGCCCCTTCTCCTCCCCCCCCCCGGTTCTTCTCGATCTTTGGCAGAAGATCTATGTGTGGGTTCATGTTTCACTGCACGGCCCTCCTGCGCGCGCGCACCGGCTACCATGGCCAACAGTCAACCCACCACCACCAGTCGCGACCGCGGGCGTGATGAAGAAGGCTCTCCTGCTGCTGAGCGCGAGCGACAACCCAGCAACGGACCCGTGAGGAAGAGGAAGGGAACTACGCGCTCTCGCGAGGGCTGCTTGGTCTGTCGGTAAGCCTCAATCCCGTCGATGCAGTGCTCTTCAAGGTCGCCTCACGAATCCTTGCCCCGTTCGCCCCCTGAAATTGGGCTGGTGAGGCCGAGTGGGGAGAGGGGATCATGGGCAATGGAAGAGAGAAGAAGAAGAAAAAAAAAGGGAAAACCCCACAAAAGGTCTTGAAATTACGGAAAGCTGACAGCGGTTTCGCGCGAACGAAGCAAGAGGCGCGTCAAATGCGACGAGACGAAGCCGAGATGTAACAACTGCGTCAGACACAACACTGACCAAGAATGCGTCTGGCCGGACCTCTCCAGACGCGGCGGCATGGTGGCCATCGCTCCGGCCGATCCGCTGCGGCCGGCGCTCACCGATGCCATCTCGCGCAGGGACAGCTGGGCGGCTCGGTCGTTGAGCTACTTCCAGTACAAGTCGGCGGCCGAGTTCGCCGGGTACTTTGACGAGCAGTTCTGGAGCGTCAACATCCTCGCCATGGCCCACGCCGACCCGTTGGTCAACCAGATGCTCGTCGCCCTCGGCGCGCGCCACGAGGCGTTCCGTTGCGACGGTCCCGTCGAGGACCCCGAGGCCCTGATGATGTGCCGTCGCGCCGACCAAGAGTACACCAAGGCCATCCACATGTTCAGCAACCACGTCAAGGAGTACAAGTACACCCGCCTCCACGTCACACTGACGTGTTCCGCCCTCTGCATCGCCTTCGACTGGCTTCGGGGTGTGGACATGGAGGCCAACATACACCTAACGCAAGCTCTCAACACCTTGTCCGAGTGGCTGTCGGGCGAAGTGCCCGTCCCCGGGGGGCCGTCGGTGGACTCGCCGGAGGGCTACTTCATCCGCAAATACCTCAAGCCAATCTTCATCACCATGGCTCTGCAGACAAGGACGTTACCGCACCCGCCAAAGATCCCCCTCACGCTCGTCGGCGCCGAGGACGGGAACCTCGAGTCCTTCGAAAGCGTAACCGACGCCCGCGACGCCCTCGTCTTCCTCCTGGCGTACTTGTTCCCGTGGGTCCTCACGTACTACACGACTAATGCGAGCACCAACCCGGACACAGAAAAGGACGTCCACGCGCAACTGTGCAAGTGGGAGAACTGCATCAAGAACTTCGTCAAACGGTATCCCGAGATGGACAGGGACCCCAGGGTAATCATTCTCAAGCTCTGGCACATCAGCGCGAAGCTGCTGTTCTACGGGGAGAACGCGCACAGCGAGCTCATGTACGACACGTTCATCGCCTCGTTCGGGGACCAGGTGCAGCTGGTGGAGTGGCTGGTAGAGCTGAGCGAGATCCCCCAGTGTCGCTTCTCCGTCGACATGGGCGCGGTGCCCGCCCTGTACTACACCGCCGTCAAGTGTCGCCACCCGGTCATCCGGCGGCGAGCCATTGAGCTGATGAAGAGATGGCCGAGGCGCGAGGCCGTGTACGACAGCTTGGCGTGCGCGGCGCTGGCGGAGGAGATCATGAAGATCGAGGAGGGTCTGGAGAACGGCAACGTCGTCATGAGCGAGGCGGACGTCCCGGGCCGCTCTCGTGTATCGGGCAAGATCTGGTCCAAGTGTTTCAGGGACGACATGGGTCAAAGGTTCAACGAGCTGTGGGTGAAGCGCGAAGGGGAAGAAGACTACAGTGAATTCAGGATAGTGAAGTGGTGATTGATACCTTGGTTAATAGTTATAAATTAGTTTCTGACATTCCTTGAGAATTCCCTTTGTAGCCAGAAGAGTATTTACCGTTTAGGAGATAGCAATTGTCGGAACACAGCACGACTACTTGCACGAGAACCCAGGCGCTCCTGTCACCGTGTGTGTTGGTTCGATTTGAATGTCATGAAATAAATCACATCTAAAATCCCGAGCCCCTGTCAACCTCGTAATTTTGGTTGGAAAACAAATCAACCGCTTCAGAATCACCTGGAAAGTTCAATCGAAGCAGTCCCCTCCCCAGCCCTACTTTGTGGCTTGCATTTCGGTTAATTTAATGCCCTCTGATCTGATCTGGCAAGCTTCATGTCAGGCACGATTCGGAATTGATGTATGCGTCTTACATAATCACTGGATGCCGTCACTGGCCGCTCCACCCACTTTTGGCGCCAAGCAGTCCGCAAAGCCAAACTTTCAACCCGATCCTCAACGACACCCAAAGCCGCCCCCGCGATCCTCAGCAGATGCATTTGGAGCCATAGTCAGAAAGAGCACGCTGCTCCGTGAAGCAGCACGGCAAACTCGCCCATCATGCGCGAGTTCATGAGCCACGTCCAGAGCGCATTCTACGAGGCGACAGGCTGGAACCGCGACAGCTCGTACTCGGCGCTCAACTCGACCGCAGACGGTGCGTCTTCACATGCCATTACGGTCTCGCAGCTACGTCCAGCTGGCTAATCGAAGACTTGTCTCTCTCTGCAGCACTGCTCGACTTCAAAACGCCGCAAGGCCTGCGTCTGACCCTCTCGTCCCTTGCGACACCCCACTTCGCAACGTCGTACCAGCTCGGCTCCGTAGGCGTCGTCGACGGCTCCATCTCCTACCTCTACTCCTCGACCCCTCTCCGCGCGAACCTGACGCCGCAATCCGACGCCATACCTCTCCCGGCCCTCCTGCGCTCCTACCGCCCGCTCGTCGACCTACCCCGCCGACCAGACGCGAGACCGTATCCGCTCCTCAGCCCAGCCGCCGCGTCGTTGCTCTATGGCCGATTATACCTGCCCGAGTCTCTTCTCGAAGCCCTCGTCGTCAAGCGCGTATCACCGGCGCTGCAGCTTCGGCTGAGCGCCGTGTCCAGCAAGCTTCTGCGGAACGGGGGAACGCTCCTAGGCGTGGCGCAGTACGACGTGGGCAGATACGCGGTGGAAGGGTTGGCCTCGTCCGACGGCGGGCTGCTGGGTTTCAGAGGACTATACAACTTTGGAGGAGACGCAGAGGACATGTCGCCGTTGCAGCCGCAAGCTTCGGGTCGCGTGAATGGCAAGCCCATCGAAGAGCGCATCTACGGCCGCTTCAGCGCCGGCGGGGAGATCTACTACGGGACCCTGAACAAGTCTGGCGGCGTAAGCGTGGGAGGGCGCTTTGCAACGTTGCCGGAGCATCGTGGGACGCCTCTGACGGCGACACTCACTCTGAACCCGCTCATGGGTAACATCAGCGCCAGCTACGCCGTCGCGGCGGGCAAGCACTGCAGCCTTGCGACGCGCATGGACTTCAACGTCTACAGCTACGAGAGCGACTGGTCCGTGGGCATGGAGCTGTGGCGCAAGAACTTGTCCAGGGCCGACCTGGACAAAGCGCTCTCGGCCGAGAGCTTCATGAAGAAAGAGCGGAGTTTCCAGGCGAAGCTGGAGTGGAGGCTCGACGATCCGGGCCCCGAGAAACCCAATCTGGTCCCTATCGAGGACGCAAATCGGAAAGAGAAGCCGAGGGAGCGCAGCTTTCAGGCGAAGATGGAGTGGAGATTGGACGATCCCGCGGGAGATGGGACGGACACGGAGGCGAGTGCCGTTGATGATGAGTACGGCAGCGTCATCAAAGCGCGGCTGGACCAGAACATGAAAATCGGTGTGCTCTGGGAGGGGAGGGTCAAGAGTCTGCTGTTCAGTCTCGGTAGCGCCATCGACTTGCGCAAGCTCGACTCGCCATTCCGGACTGTTGGAGTGGAAATCCAATACTCCTCGTGAGAGACCGTGAGGATATTATGGACATAGTTCGACCTTGCTGGGGCCATCAAGACGAAGAAATGCCCGATACGACATAAGCTCCGAATCTACGGCTCTGACATCCGTCTTTTCGGTCCACGAATCCAGCAAGGCGGCCGTCTTTTCGGTCCACGAATCCAGCAAGACGGGGCGTAGGATGGTGGCATGCAGCACGCTATTTCTTGCTAGGATCCGACTCCGCGGAACTGGGTCTCGTATGCGTGACGTGAGCCGAGGTGCCGCCGCTGCAGTTGGCGCCGGGATTGTTGTTTGAACTGCATGGATTATGGGAATGAAGGGATGCGACGTCGCCCATGCCATGCCGTCCACGCACTTAGTAACCTTTATATCTGCCAAAAAACAGGGTCTTTTCTATACCAAATAATAAATAAAAACTTAGTAGTAGTTACTAACTACTTTAATAATTTTAATTAAAAGGTTAAATTAAAAGACTTAAAATAAGTTATAAGATACTATAAACTTCTATAAGGAATTTAAAATTATAAAATAAATCTTTAAAATACTCTATTTAAGTATCATAATAAAGTTATAAGTATTACTAATTAATCTATATAAAGCTATTAAAGTACGTAAAACCTATATCTTATTAATACTCTTATTATAATATATTACTCTAAGTATTAAGAGAATTATTAACTTAATAATTACTTTCTTAATAATACTACCTTGATTAAAAATTAGAGATAATTTTATCTTATAGTGATTAAGTTTATATAATAATAAGATACTTTAAAAAGAAGTATCTTATGTTACTTAATAATATTAAAACGGAGCTCGAACGCATAGTATATCTAACACCCTGCTGTCTACGCACTATGGGATAGCAACGCCGAAGACAAGGGGCAAAAGTTCCTATGTACTAACACGTGTATGCTTGAATATCGAGGTCATTTCTTGAGGATCCTCTGGTCCAGGCCAGCGACGGAAGCAGATAGCCGGCTTGGCCAAAGCTTGTCATGGTCGATGGACATGTTGGGCATTATTGGCCAAGCTTTCTTGAATCCTCGGCGCTTGTTAGTCGTCCAGAGACAGACTGTAAGATTGGAGAAGGATATGCGTATTTCACACCGAGTGTGCATCAGGGCTCGAGACTCGGTGCTGGCAGCACGCTTTCATTTGCCCAGAAACGGTGCTGCGTTAATGGCGCTGGAAGATGGCGAGTCACCATTTGGTGCTCACGCGACTGGATCATCATGAGGTAGAATATCTAAGACAAAATCAACAGTCCGCTCCCAAACAGCAGTCTGCAACAACAGCCCGCGGAGTGACCGAAGCATTCATAGCGTGCCACTATATCAACTTTGATCGTGATGCAGCCAATACCATACCAGATGATGGCAAGTCTCAATAAAAAAAAACCACTAAGTCAGTCAGCCAACTCACTGCGCGTGAAAACCATCAGAGTGAGGACCTTGATGGTTAAGCTAGTGCGGAGAACCTTGATGGCCAGCTCGCCCGGCCAATCACAGCTCGCATATTCTGGTTCAAGAATCCGAGGGCGCGGGCGGGCACGGCTGGCTACCTGTAGCGCACAGGAAGCAGGGATTGAGCCCGTTTCAAGCCGACGGTTTGCTGGGGACATCCGGTTTTATTGGGGGGGAAATTCTGCTTTCAAAAAATGAGATGTTGCGAGGAATGCGCCGACAAAGAGAGTTTACTGATTTTTCTTTACCTGTTGATATGGTCGATGTTATTACTGAGGTTAAGTCGTCTGGAGAAAGGACTCTGAGGCTTCTGAGCTCGTCGACATGAGTGGTTTCACAACATTCATGTCAATGATAAATGCAAATAAAACAGCAAGTGACGAAGGGTGCTGCTGCATTCATCGAGTCCCCAAAATACCAAAAAAAAAAAGTAAAAAAAAAAAAACTGCAGGGCCGTGTCTCGCGCGGCTCCCACGTTTGATAAGAGAAGCGCACCTGTGAGGTAAGAGGCCGGGTGCGAAAGTGGATCGCAACGTCGGCGTTGGCCATCAAGGTTCTCATGTTCGATTTTGCGCTGGTGGCCCGCGTGCGCCGCTCTGGTCAACAGTTCCTTGCCTCTGACCTCCAGCTCTTCTGCCATTTTGCCTCGACCACCACGAGCAAAACATCATACCTTCCAAACTCTATCTTGAGACGATTACTGCTACTCTGTTAGACATTTCCAGGACCATTGTCAAAACTGTAAAGCTCGGCTCTGCCTTCTATCAGGTACAACACCGGCTGGCTGAACTTACTCCTGCTTTAGCGCTCTGCATTTCGAGTTCAACATCCCAAGAGTGCCTCGGCTGCCTCTTCCCCTCCACTTTCGACTCCTACACAGGACCACAAGTATTCCCGGCGAAGTCGATGAAATAAGATCCTTCTACTCATCTGCAACGTGCCGGGATTCCCGACATTTAGTGGTTCCGCCGTTCCTCGTCGACTCCAACTTGCCGTTAGCGGGCAGTGTCTCCGTCCTCTTATGCTCATCCAGACAAACCCCCGCGACCGACGACCATCCGGGTTCACGACGTTTCTTCACACCATCGGCGCCTCTCTTCCAGCTTCCCTGCCCCCTCAGGCCCAGGATATTGAAGATTTCTCCATATCTTCGACCACACCCTCCCTCCCTTTCTCTTGGCGCATTTTATATACAGCCCTGGACCGCCCAGAGAGCCTCAGTCTTTCGCTTTACCAAGACGCCGAGCTGCGAGCCGAGGCCTTCGAGGATTCATCATCACCCTTCCTATCTCTTGCGCGTCCAGTCCGTCGGCAAGGTCTTCGACGAATTTCGGCAACTTCTGTGTCACCTTCAAGCTCCTGCGCACGCACCCGGCCAGCCCTTGACCCATCCTCTCGGGCACGCACAGCTTCTGAAGCTCTTCCCGGTTCGGTATATCGTCATCAGGTATTGGTTGTTGTACCGCTCACACGCCGCTATTGGACGTGTGCGGCCTTTCGCGCAGCAGAATCGCCTGTCTCTCCCTCAGGGTATCTAGCTGCCTCGCTAAGAGAGCGTCGTTGAAAAAGGAAGCACCACTCTCCAACATATCACGGCACTCGCCTAAACGACAATCATCATGAACCCTTTGCAGATTTCAGCAGCGAAGCTCTTGGCTGCCCGCCAGGACGAGGGCAGCACTGCCGCGGATGACACCACCAACGCCTGCGGCGCCGCTGCCGTTGACGTGAGCAACATGCCCCTGCGTATCGCCTCGGTCTTCGTTATCCTCGTCGCCTCGCTCTTCGGCGGCTTCTTGCCTATCTTCCTGGCTCGCACCAGCAGGATGCACGTCCCGAAGATGACCTTCTTCGTCTTCAAATACGTGGGCACTGGTGTCATTATTTCCACCGCATGGATGCATCTCCTCTCGCCCGGTGTTGAAGCCCTTCACAACCCGTGTCTGGCACCAATGCTGGGCGATTACGACTGGGCCTTTGCCATCGGCCTAATGACCGTCATGGTGATGTTCCTGATCGAATTGGTTGCCTCCAACTTGAGCAGCGGAGCTTTCTCCCACTCCCACGGCCACGAGATGAACGGCACTGGCGTCTCTGTTAAGGTGAAGGATCAGGGTGCCGACAAAACGAGCGCTGACGAGGTCTGCCCGCACGACAATGGCGATGCTGAGCGGGGCAACCGCTTCGTTGACCCCCGAAAGGTGCCCGGACTCCCGGACGACGTGAGCTACCCTCCCGGTGGACGCGACCACCTTGGCCACGCCCGTGACCACGTTGAGGGAGACAGCCACTCTGGTCTCACCGGTCAACTGACGGCCATCTTCATTCTCGAATTCGGCGTTGTGTTCCACTCCATCTTCATCGGTCTTGTTCTCGCCACCAGTGACGAGCTCGTCGTTCTCCTCGTCGTCCTTACCTTCCACCAGTTCTTCGAGGGCCTCGGTCTCGGCTCCCGTCTTGCTGTCGCTCACTGGCCTTCTCACGGAAGATGGTGGCCTCACATCTTGGCCTGTCTGTACGGTCTCTCGACCCCTGTCGCCATTGCCGTTGGCCTCGCCGCGAGACCCAGCAGCGCCCAGACCCAAACCCTGGTCAACGGAATCTTCGACTCTATCAGCGGCGGCATTCTCATGTACACCGGTCTGGTTGAGCTTCTGGCGCATGAGTTCATGTTCAACCCTCAGATGCGCAACTCCCCGCTCAAGATCCAGCTGTTCGCCTTCGGCTGCGTTGCCCTTGGCGCCGGTGTGATGGCTGTCCTGGCCAACTGGGCTTAGAAGCATACGTGGTTGCGGTGGCCGCTGACTTAAAAGAGGTAGACTTGCACAAAATATGGTACATGGGATATGGGATATGCATGGATTTGAGAATGATACCTGGGTCTTATAAGGCGATTCCCGCTGTAGGCATTTTGAATTTTGTTTGCGTGGGAGGAGTTTTGCATCTGCCTCCCAGGCAAGTAATGATGATCATTGATAGAATAGACACGATTCAGCAATTTGCATCTGAATAATGATGAAGGTCTTTCGTGATAGTGAACATGCAGATGGATGAAAGGCTTGATGAGCAGCAGTGTTGATAGCTGCAGGTGTAACTTGAGCGACAAGCTTACTAAGTTGATGTGGAACAAGCAGAACCGCACGTCGACTCGTGCCTGATGAATCATGAAAAGCCGAAACCCGACCCCCAGCCCTCTCGATGTCGGCGGCCGGCTTGCAGAAAGTCCCCACCGGCTTCGGGACCCCAATCGGGATTAGCGACTTCTTGCTTGCCTCACCTTGGCTAAGCGAAGCACGGTGACCGGTGAGCCGCGTCTCGCCAGAAGGTGAAGCTCCACGTGACGCATACGCACGGACCCAGGGCTTGCTGCCCTCGCCATCTGCCCGCAACGGCGCAAACCACCAAAAAAAAATCCCCATCGCGAGGTTTGTGAGACTTTCGATCGACCGCCCGACCTCATCGCCCAACTTTCTCCATTCGCCCATCGCCGCACCCATTTTCCCCCTCCAACCCCAATCAATACCGCAAAAATGGCCGGTGGTGTCTCTGTCCGCGATGTCGATGTAGGTTAAAACCACTATCTTTCCCAGGCCGCGCGCATGACCTCAAGCCCGGGCAAAATTTCCGAACCTCGAAAAGAAAGAAAGATTCTTTTTTCCCCACCCCAAACACGGTCTCCGATGACACCGCGCGCGACTGCCTGTCAAGAAGGAAGACGAAACCGAGTGTCGACACATCGCCCAATTATCATCCTCACGCGACCACAGTCCGATCTATCGTCATGATGTGTTGTGCCTCATTACTGACGAGCGAGAGGCTTGTGTGTTGATTGTGTAGCAGGCGCAAGGGCTCCGTTTTTCTGGAAACGAAAGGCAGTCGACGCGGTCAGGGATTACACGGGAACATGGAGAGGAGATTTACTTCCTCGCAACATCACCAATTCTGAGGGGAGACAAGAACGGAGCAGGCGCGAGGGAGTCGAAAGACTTCTGATGACGGAATCATTGCTAATTGGTTGATTTTCTCCCCGGCAGGCGCAAAAGTTCATCAACGCCTACGCTGCGTTCCTGAAGCGTCAGGGCAAGCTGCCCATTCCCGGTATGTGAAGATCCTCTACTCTGCTTCTTGCTTTCGTGAACCTAGACCGCTGACTGCAATGAAACAAAAGGTTGGGTCGACATCGTCAAGACCGGCCCCGCCAAGGAGCTGCCTCCCCAGGACATTGACTGGTTCTACGTGCGCGCCGCCTCCGTCGCCCGCCACATCTACCTCCGCAAGACCGTCGGCATCGGCCGTCTCCGCAAGGTCCACGGCTCCGCCAAGAACCGCGGTGTCCGCCCCTCCCACCACGTCGACGCCTCCGGCTCCGTCGACCGCAAGATCGTCCAGGCCCTCGAGAAGATTGGCGTCCTTGAGCAGGACGAGGAGAAGGGTGGCCGCCGCATCACCCAGTCCGGCCAGCGTGATTTGGACCGTACGTGCCATCCCGTATTCTCTCTGTCCTTGGTAAGACCGAGGTTACTGACAAGGAACCCTTCAGGTATCGCCCAGACCACCGCCGAGGCTGAGGAGGAGGAGGAGGATGACGAGTAAATCTACTCGCCAACCAACGAACCCCCCTAATCACTGAAAATCAATACCAAGAAAGAAAAATCTACCGCTTGTGGTAAAAATGAGAAGGTGTCTCCGGTTCCATGGCTACGGGCGAAAAGTAAAAGGGCATTTCGGGTTTTAGGCGTCTGAAAATGGATTGCAACGGTTTCATGATATCAAAGACTACGATTTTGGTTGGAAACCACCCCCAATGTCCCGAATTCAAGTTCCGTCTTCACCCTTGTGTTCATGCATTCTCTTGTTGTCTGAACATTTGATGCGTAGCGTCCTCGGCGGCTCATGATTCTCCATGTCTCCAGGTCCTGATGCGTGATTCACTGTGCCCACGGTTGTGGCAACCTGGATGTCGTTATATGTGCCTCATGTTTGACTCTTCGGCAATAGTCACTTCATCCCATCCCATCCCATACCATCCCGTCGCGCCTTCCTGTGTATCTCTTGCCAATTCCCTTTGCGTGGGCAGACCTGACCGCGACCGCAGCCCGCCGCCCTGACTTGGGATGAAGTCATCTGCGGACTATATATCACGACGTCGAGACCCCTTTCTACACCACTTTCTACACCACTTTCTACACATCTTCCTCAACCCATAACGCATACTTGATTCGACTGCCTCTACAACCACCCGCCTTGAGATCCAAGCATCTCGGCCCCCTGCCTTCCTTGCTCACCACATCTCAACCCACCAACCAACCACCTTCAGCCTTTCAAGATCCAACTATTTTTTTACCCTCTCCCGATCGTTTTTATTTCACTCTCAGCGCCCGCTAGTCTGATCGAGAGCGGTTGCTCCTTCTCCATCAGATCCCTCCCTCTCTACTCTCTTCAAGCAGCACGCCTACTCGCGTTGCGTCACTCGCTAACCGCTGAGTTTACATTTCCCCTCTACAAAGCCTTCTTTCAGTATTTTCTCTTCTATCCCACAATTACCGTCATCTCCAACCAGAAGCGTCTTCCTCGAGTCCTCCTGCCTTGCCAGACGCTGCTCAAGGTACCTCTAGCTCAACTGGGACGAGCCTACAACCCCCAAAATCCTTCCACAGAGTGGGTAGTCTTGAAGGCCTTCGCGTCTTTGCTTTACTGTTTCCCTCCTTCCTCTTCAGCTGTTTTGTCACCTCCGTGGCTGCTCTTTCCACTTGCTGCCTCTTGCTCCGAGCTATTGCTGGCGTCACACGGTAAGTTTTACTCGTGGCTCTCAACTTGGTATGCTTCTCATTTTACTAACAAGGTCAAAAAAGCAGATACCTTCCTTGCTTGACACTGCTGCCTCTACTATCCGACAATCCAGATCGGGAGCATGGAAGAGCAGAGCGGAACGGGGGCTGATCAGCCCATGGCTCATGACGTCCCGATTATCAGGGCTACACAGCAATCTACCAACTCCTCGCCCTCTGATGACAACATGGAGGAAGCAGTCGAGGTAAAGCAAGAAGACAAGAACACCATGCCATTTGATTTATCAATTATCCCAGCTGTAAGTCCGAGCGAAGAGATCCATTTTTTTAAGCGCATGACGGGCACCTGCCCACGTTTTGACGCCCTTGTTGAAGTCGGACGGGGGGAGCTGCGACCGGACTCAGAAGACTACAACATCGAGAATGGAATGTGGGAGATAACGGACGACCTCTACGTCTTACGGCAGACGGGCCCGTCCTTTAAGGTGCTTCAGACTATCGGCAAGGCCGTATACACGACCGACAAGTCGCTCAGCCAGACCAAGCATATTTGGAGTCTCAAAACCTGCGCATTCCTCGGATGTCGAGATAATGTCGGCGAGCTACATCTGCTCAATTTATGTATCTCCGGGGATATGTTCAAGCTGCTCAGGCCCTCGGACAGCAGGACCGTCCTCCACCATCCCAAATGGACGCGTCGCGTCAAGGAGATAGCGAAAATCCTGGGTCTCAAAATGGGGTCGCCTTACGATTCCCACGGCAGGAAAGCGTCAGCAGAAGACGTCGGGGAATGGGGGGCAGGCCATACGGAGAAGCGGCTGTCTGCTTTCGCAGTCTATGCTATGCTGGAACTTTACGGGTGCCCTGTGAAGAAGATGAACAGGAAGGTCCTTCTCAGATTGAAGGCGATCCTCGACGAGAAGGGCCTCGCGCCGCGTTTTGAAATTCATCTAACGCGCGCTCCTTGCGGAACCCCCCACAAGCCCGGCAAGTGTGTCCCTTTCGTTCAGCGATTAGGTCATTTGACCGGATTATCCTTCACGATTCACCACTGGGAGGATAACGTAATTATAGATGGGTCTCTTCCGCCTATCAAAAAAAAGGCGACAAAGAAACACCGCGATAGCAGCGGCGACCACGACGGAGACGATCATCCAAGCGATTCAGAAGAAGAAGAGCTACAGAACTATCTGGCCGAGAAATACCCCGACGACTGGGGCCTGACAGTGAGGGATGGTTTCGATGAAGGCCAGCCGCAGGCACAGGCGGCGAACACAGAGACGAACGACTCCGACGACGCTGGCCGGTCATCTCCTTTGCCTCAGGAGACGATTTCACCTGCCTCTCTGCAGAACTTCCGCGACCGGATCCAGCGCGAATTCACCAAGGGCACGCGCCAAGATACGCCCATTAGCGAGGACGACTCCGCCCAGGTGTACGAGACCATCAACAACCCGACGACAAGCGACTTCTTCGAGGACACCACACCCACCCGAGCCGAAACCGAAGCCGAAGCCGAGGATCTCGAGCTTCAACGAATCCGCACCTCCAAGGCCCGGGCCAAGGCTCGTGTAGAGGAGCGTAGGAGGCAGAAGAAGAAGAAACGCGTGGCAAGCAAGGCTCGCGAGTCAGCCGCCGCCGCCGCCGCTGCTGCTACCGGGAGCGCCGACACCGACAACTCTGCCCGAACCACCCATGGTATTTCCACGCCGCCCATCTCGAACCCAAGAAAAGGATGTGCGCTGACCGATTGCTGGCGAAGGGGCGTCTGTTTTTGCCGATCGCCTGGGGGCGCTGTCTCACGGAAGCCGGCTGATTGGCTGACCGCTTTAGCATGAAGAGGGAGAGGGTTTGGTATTGACTGAAGATGAGAGAGTCCTGGCTCGTGGAGGGAGCATGGGCATCTTGCGATAGGTTCGTTGCAGACTGAATTGCGACGAAGGTTTTAGCTTGATTGGCTTCGCATTAGGTGCTTTCTTGCATCACAATTTAATGAGGGACCTCGCTCATCGAAGAGGCAGAGAAAAGGTAATGGCTTCAGCTTAGACAACGAGGATGGAATTCGAGATACATTGGCTTTTGAATATGGACTTGGGCCTTTTGATGCGCTGAAGTGAAGACCAAACTAACTGAGCTGTACATATGACGCTCCAAGGCACGAACATCAAAACCGTCGCAAGCGTTACCACCATCATCACACCCCAACTGGCCTCAATCGAGCCAGCAGCGTTTTCATTCTCGTCACTTGATCCATCACCACCGCCGCTACCGCCATTACCATCGTCACTGCTATCGTCATTCCACTGAGATCCTTCGGCAACGTCACCTGGACCAGGTGTCCACTTGAAGTTGGAGACCAACTTGTCCGAGTACCCGGGCGTTGACGTGGCAATGGTATCGTCGTCGTTCGCCGTCGATCCCTTGACGCACCGGGCACCCTCCCATTTGACGTTCGCCACGGCCTCCCAGAGCCTCGTCATGTTCGTGAGCGTGTCCCACGTGTAGTACAGCTTGCAGTTCGCGGCCTCGTAGCGGAACTGCACCGGCACGCCGTCGAGGTCGTCGTCGAGGTAGACGTTGGCGGAGTTGACGACCCAGGAGTCCGTCGACGGGCCCGCGAGCGGCGGCGTGCTGTTGGCGAACGGCGTCATGTCGACCTCGTCGGGAGGCCTGGCAAAGGCGCCCAGCGCCGGGTAGATGGCCTGGTACGGGCCCAGCGAGATGACGGGGCCGCCCTTGGTCCCGCCGACGGCCTGCATGGGCGCGTCGAGGGGTCTCCCGCCCACGGCGACGACCTGGATGCCGAGCTCGCGCGTCATCATGCCGACCACGTAGGCGCAGGCGGAGGCGCAGTGGCCGTCGGTGACGATGACGGTGTCCTCGGGCTCGAACCACGGCTCGGGGATCTCGAAGATGCCGCGCACCCCGTCGGCGGCGAAGGCGACTTCGAGCGGCTGCACGATGTTGGTGTACTCCTCGCCGTCGAGCTTCTCCGGCCCGTAAAAGTCCTCCCAGCCGGTGAAGTTCGCGAGCTCCTCGTCCACGAAGCCGTTGTAGCCGACGGGGTACGGGAGATTCTGGAGATCCGCGCCGAGCGCCTCGGCCGTCGTGCCCACCCAGTTGAGAGCGGGGTGCGCGCGGACGCGCATGTTCATGTGGGCGGCGTCGCCGCCCTCGGGGAAGAGGGTGGCGTACAGGCTCATGGCGTTCGCGACGAGACCGCCGCCGTTTCCTTGGAGGTCGATGATGAGCTTGGACTTGCCCTGCCTCCTGCTCGCTTCGACGAACTCGGTGTTGACGCGGATGAACTCGACGGGGTCGTCCAGGGCGCTTCGCCGGGTCTGGTTCTGCGAGGCGAAGCTGTTCACAGCCAGAACGGCCGTGTCGACGAACGCCGGGTCGTCCAAGAGGTAGCCGCTCACGTACCGGTCCTCGTGGACGACGAAGGGTTCGGGGTGACCCTCCAAAGCAGGCGAGAAAGAAGCCCTGGTGGCGTTGACGGGGACTTCGGCGTCGCCGTCTGGCCCGGGGACCTCGAACCGTCGGTGGACGTCGTCGCCGGATGCGACGCCGGAGAAGTTGGCGACCACAAAGGCGCTGTTGGCGATGGTTATCTTGGTGCCGTTGGCGAACTCGACCTCGCTCTCATCCGCCAGGGTGGTGTGGAGGTAGACGCCGGCGCCGGCGAGCTCGCCGACGTTCTTTAGGGCGGCGCTGAAGAGTTGCTCGTTGTAGGCGGCGTCGGGATCTTGGTCTCGGGAGTTGTCTACGGACCGCTGCTGGAGGTAGTCGGTGATCGTGGCCGTGTCGAATTTGGCGACTTCGGAGGGGGTGTATCCCTCCTCGACACTTCGAAGGTAATCGGCTGGCAAAAGAATTTGCGAGTTAGTGATGATGCAGGTGAAGTGCGAGCTGATTCAGCATCAATACTGGAACTCCTTCAACGCCCGACGACGATGATGCCGAGTCGGAATCCCACAGGGGTAAGAAGGGCGCGGGGGCGAGAGATCGAAACAGCGTCGTCGACAAAGCTGACTACGTGCTGTGGCAAAGTGCCTACTCACAATACATAAAGACCTTTGGAGCCTTGACGCCGTCCTCGGAGATGGAGATGAACGGCTCGGGGGTTTTGAACTGGATCAGGGTCCCAATGCGGGGAGCATACGCAAGGTGCCCGTCGCGAGGCTTGACGTTGATGAGCCGGTATAGGTCGACGGCGAAGTCGAGCTGCGAATCATAGTTGCCGCCTTCCAGCCCACTCGTGATGTTGTCGAAACCAGCAAAGATGTCCAAGCCGGGATACAGGTACTCCTCCGGGGGGTCGGGCAGAATGCCGACGGTGCTTTGGAATTCCAGCCACGGCCGAAGATACTTGACCAAGGCGACGTCCCTCTCGACGTCGACGGGTACTGAGCGCAGACACTCATAGGCCAGCGATGGCTTCACCTCGGCTGTCCAATTGTCAGATCACGATATTCCAAGCCAAAGCCTTCCTCAAAAGGATCGGAGATTTCCCTTACCGATCGTGTCATTTGATTGAGCCTCATCGAAGGCCTTCGCGATCTCCGCGCATGCTTCACTCCTGGCCGTTTGCCTTCGCACGGGGTTCGATACCGAGGGCGCGGCAACCGCCAGGCCTGCGAGAGGCAGGGCCCTCACGAAGACGGATGCAAGACGCAGCATCTCGCTGTACTACGCCTATGTAATTGTAGCAAGAAGAGCGTTGTCCACGCTCGCCGATGATGTGTCGTCGACATCAGGCTGAGCGCGCGGTTGCCCTTTTGTATGGCTTGTCCGACACGACTTTCTCCCCGGGTCGCTATATCCTTCTGTGGTCCCAGAGACACACACCAATGTCGCCGGCGGCCGAGCTGAGGCGATCAAAGGAGCTCGAGAAGGCTGGGCAGGCGTTGGCGTCGCTTGGCGAAGATGGGTAAGTTGGCCGGCGAGTTGTTGTCCTCCATCGCTGCGTTTGCGTTGGGGAGGAAGGCAGGCGAAAGGAAAACGGTCCTCGGGATTCCGGCCAGTCACTAACCACGAGGACGTTTGGATGTCGCCGCAGCAATCCGCGAACCGCCGCCATTCTGTGGCTTCGAGACATCCGACATCCCCCACGACGGTCGGGTGGGGGATGGAAGAATTAGCGCTTGCTCCGGGGGGTCGCGTCCGCACTCAGCCCGGGCGGCGACATGGGTCCCGGAAGCCCAGCCAATGACGTCCTGCGGAGGCTTCCCGAGCCCCGGCATTACGTAGGGGTTTCCTTGCGTGTCCTGCCCGGCGGGAACTCAATCCTTGGAATTGCTGCGAATAGTGTGGTTTGTGGTCGCCAAGACGGATAGTATTTATTGAGCCGAACCTCAACTGCCATTCCGGCCTCGTCGTCGCAGGAACTGAGGGTCGGTGTCCCGGCCTTTTCGCTGCCTACACTGAGGCTTAGAGACCGGCAAGATTGTCGGTATGTCGATCATTTCCCGGACAGGAGCATTGTCTTGTTTGTATCATCCTCGTAATTAGCCTCGCCCAGATTGCAGAGGGTGATTTTGCAGAGAATAGACGAGTGAACCAGGTATGGCCGTTGACAAGGTCGTCCAAACACAGACAAACTCCAGGCTGTAAGTGTGAAGAGAAAGGAGAGAATCAGACGGGCTTCCCCGTAACAGGCGTCGTCAACTGCGTGTCCAGCTGGTTGCCTTGGTGCGAGTCTAGAGCTTCCAGGGATTTGCGTTGTCCTCGTTCCCCGAGAGAGGTCTCTCAATTGAGGCTCGGTCCAGTTAGTCCAAGGTCTGCAATTGTCCGGATGAGGTTGGTGGGCATCACACATCCTTCACATGTCTTGCGTCTTTTGATTTGGGTTTATAGCGCGGACCCGGGCAATCGAAGTTTGAGAACTGACATTAACCTTCTGACTCTGATGACAGCAATATGATAGGGGTCCCGGGAAGGTTCAGAACTACTATCTATGCTTCCTTCAGGGGTTCTGGTTGACAAAGCTGTCTTAAACTTCTTGTATTGGGGGGAGGTGGACCTGATCGACCGTCTTGGAACGGGTTCAGTCTTCGACACTCATCACTCATAATCCATCAATCAACACATTCATCACGGCTAACCAGTCTAATTATTCTTTGTTTGATCCTTGCGGAACACTAGGTCCAAGCAAATCCTCACTCTCAGCGACCTTTTCGGGGCTATCAACAAGCTCCGGGCGGTGGGTATCGATCGTGACCTCGACCTCCCTCGGCTTCTCATCTCCGGTTGGCCGCATACCAGAAGACTTGCTGTGGCGGAGGCCCTCTGTGGCGTCTCTTTCCCACCCCAAACTTCGCGCGACCAGTTTTACCCCGAAATCTATCTCCGCCCCTCGATACCTCGGGCCAGCGAAACCGCAGCTGAAATCTGTATCGTACCGCCAATCTCGAGGTTATCCTGGAAAGCTGATGCTCTAGAAGCCTTCAGACGTAGATTCTGACGTTGAGAATCTGACACAACAGAGGTTTTCAACGAAGCCCGCCGAGCCCTGGTTCTTGCCCTCCTCGACGAGTAATGCCGTTCTACACCCATTGGAAAACCTCGAGTGAAGGATAGTGTCAGGATCGACGTCATGGGACCCAAGCTGCCCTTCTTCAGCTTGATGCACCTCCGGGAACTTCGTTGGGATCCTGGTAACATGTACTGTACCGGCCGCAACTGCCTCGACAACCCGCAATTTCGATGCGTGAAAAGCCCTCAAAGTTATACGGTTATTGTTCCAAGCCCTGGCAAACAGATCATTCCAGGGTTGCTCCTCTCCATCGCCAAAATGGTGGACCGCTCAAATACAGATTCACATGCCGTTGTCCTTGAGGATGCGTCCAAAGTGACACGGAAGTCTTTGAAATTCAAACCGAAGTCGAAAGATTCTGGTGTTTGCCAGGCTTGACGTTTTTCGAGGACGCCTTTCGAGGACATTCTCTCTAATGTCTGGCCATTACTCGGAAAAACGTCTCCATGTATTTGGGCAACGCCAAGTCGAAGAGGGAATCTCTTAACGAATACCAATGCCAGCAAACTGTTCATTCGTGTCGATCCTACTTGTCCACGGCGAGTAGACGCTTCTCCAGCCTGATGAGACATGCCATTGACGGAAACTTACGGAGACCCCTTCTTCGACGACATAAATGTGTCCGAGCTCGCAGCACGCCCTC
This sequence comes from Colletotrichum ledebouriae, assembly GCA_036785755.1. Lineage (NCBI taxonomy): Eukaryota > Fungi > Ascomycota > Sordariomycetes > Glomerellales > Glomerellaceae > Colletotrichum > Colletotrichum ledebouriae. The sequence goes on from JAVHLU010000033.1 coordinate 48,441, forward strand.
AATGTCTCGGTGCGAGACTTCGAGAATTTGTCGACAATGTAGAAACCAACATGCAAGCAAACGATCGGTTATCCATCCCTCATGGTGATGAGAATCATTCAATTTCGGGCGAGTTCCCTGGCGACCGGGATGGAGAACCACAACGTATCAAAAGCCCCCAGGAAACCAGAGTACGCGACTCGAGAATAGCGGGAAGTTGGCGCGGAAACTTCTTAGGCCAAGACTTATTCTGATTTCGAATTTGAGTACTCGAATACAGCCCCGTTTGTGCCGAAGACATAAGCTAACAGTGATGCTGATTAAAAGATCATGCTCCAGACGACAGCGGTTGCGTTGAAAACTTCGAGGACAGCTCCGCGTCGATGGTGATGTACACTCCTGAAGACTATGCGGTTCCCGAATGAGGCAAAATTCCAAAGACAAGCACAAAATGGAAAACTAATTGAATACATCACATCTCAACCTGTTTGCAGTATGTCAGGAATGACTTGTGGGCGAGTTTAAACTAGATTGGACGTGTTAACGAGAGCCTCTGCGGTGGATATGAGCAGCATGGGAACCCGGCGACTCTTTCAAGAGATTCGAATGGACATTTCTTGCTGAATCCGCAATAAAGCTGTCAGCACTCTTCCAGAGTTTCGGGAGTTTACAGCAGTGTACGAACGTAAGAGTGGCTCCTGATAGTCAATATTCTTTGATAGTGCTTCTCCTCTTACAATCTCTTCTGCCTAATTTGCTCTTATGTGTCATGCCGTGACAGTTAACTTGGCGAATCGTCGTAGGGCTATCTCCTGATGATGGACATTCCCATGGCTTGGGACAACATCATCCAGCTCTTGAACATAGATTCCGGATTTAGAAGAGCCTTCTTGATGCAGGAGGGCCGATTACTAAGATCACATGCTTTGTCTTGTACAGTGATATCACGGAGACACCGAGGTCAACGCTTCACTCTCGTCGAAGATCCTCGCCAGAGTGAGGGCTTAATATCATAGAGTATTGCTAGTGATTAAGCTGCGTGTCTGTAACCCTAAGTAAAGAATCCCTGAATGGAAGATTAGGTGGATTCTCATACGTGTTGATCAAAATGCTTTGATAATCGTAAAAGCCTGTGTCGGTGGGCCTCCTGCACCAAGAGTCAAAATAACACGGAAACGCTTCTCCCAATCAGAAGTCAAGTGCAAGGACACATCCCTGCAACTTACAGAGAGGAAGTCTGCTCGCTTGCAGGAACGATCCTAGTCTTTAGGAAGGTAAATTAGAATCGGAAACATCCCTAGCGACCAAGACGCTCTTACTACCGTGCCATGAGGAGTTAATTGGATTTAACCACCCACGACCCCACCGCCGAACCACTGAAGTGAATTCTATGCCGTGGACTTCAGATTTATCGTTGCCTTCTTATAAATACTGGAAACTACGAAAACCTCGAGGACTCACCTAGCTGAAAAGAACCTTTTAGTAGCTTCTGGATTTCACCAACAAACATGGAGAATAAGAAAGAATGGCTCCAAGCTCTACAGAGCCTCGCAGTGCAAGGGCTGGATTATCACATCTCCATCCCGGAGGTTACAATCATCTATGGCGATTCCGACTCTGCCAAGCAAACGATAATCGAGAACATCGTGGGAATGAAACTGAAGCTTCCCTCTGAATATCACGGACATCAGTTCACTGTTCAGTTTTTCATTCGACCTGCACGTTCCCAATTCTTCAAGGTCTCTGCCATACCATTTTGTGGAAGAGGTGGGTACCAGAAAGAAGCTTTCGCAAGAATAAACGACGAAATTGACGGCAGAAACATACGTCTTTTTAATGATCTTTGTGTCGTGCGGGATAGGGCCTACCTGCGTAGTCACGTGCAGTCCCACCCGTTCCAGAGCGGGTATATATATCCCTTCGGTCCGCATACCCCTATTTAGAGAGACTTCTTCCTATATAGTTTAATATAGTTCGATATATAGACACCTATATATATACTCCTTCGTTATAGACTTCGTCCTATATACCCTTCTTTATAATAACCCTCCCCTTAAGCGCTTATAGCTATTATAATAGTTATAAGCCTAGCTCTTAGCTAGTTTAACTTCGCTTATAATACGCCTTTCCTATATAACCCCTAACGTGCTATAATAGCTTTAAGGGCTCCTTTTAGCCCTCCTTTTAGCCCTCTATTTAGCCTTCCTCTTAGCCCTCCTTTTAACTCCCTCCTTTTAGCCCTCCTCTTAGCCCTCTATTTAACCCCTCTTTATTACTAATATAGCGTTTCTACCTAACCCTTCTACTACCTAGCTATATATATACGCTTACTATCTCTCTAAGCTATATAACTAGCCTGCCTAGTATTTATAGCTTCGCTTCTATACCCTCTAAGTAAGTATATAGGATTATATTAACCTAAGTAGTTAACTTATACCTAATCTTATGTGTTATATAGCACGCCCTCTAATAATTAATAAATTTACTACATAGCGTAATAAGGAAGCTTATAAGACCTATATTTATAAATATAATAAATAGGCTGCGTAGCGCTATATATATTAAAACCTGAATAATATAGAGCCTCTACTTCTACTACCTCTTATAATTAATAATATTTATAATAAGTACGCTATATATATAACTAACTATAATATTACTAAAGAAACCTAAAAGTCCCTCTTTAGTAGCTACTATAATATCTAGAACTTTATATACTATATTATTAACCCCTTATTACTTATAGTTATTTAGAACGACCTTATAGCTATTAAGAATACCTCCCTCTAATCCCTTATATAAGCGCTTAAGTAGTTAATTACCCTTATAGACCTCGCTATAATTATTACTATTTAAGACGAATACTTTTATATTCTAGAGCAGGCGAATAGCTCTATATCGCTATATATCTAGTATTAGTAATAATATACTATATATTAGTATATAAGGTCGCTTAAAATCCCTAAAATCTAAGGGGTTATTATAACTAAGTACTTCCTTAAGGCGGTTAGTAGGTAGATAGCGCCTATATAAGCTTATAACGCCCTTATTAAGGTTATTATAGCTAAGTAGACTAGCGCGAAGCTATACCCCCTTATTAAGATAGCTTTAATATTTAGCGCCCTTATTGCTTAGTTATTAAAGCGACCTAGCGCTCTTATAGGTATATTTACTATATTAGTAAGTATACCTAAACCTACCCCTATTAAAGACTCTATAATAAAGCAAGATAATAGTAGGGATTATATATAATACCCCTATAGATATACTTACTATTAGCTAGTATATTATTATAATTACTTCCTTTTAGTAATATAGCTTAATAAAGCTAAATAAATTATTTAGCTTATAAAGCTAGAAAAAGAAGCTATTCTAGCTACCTTATATACTAATAAGTTCTCCTACTTATATAACGAGCTTTAAGAAGAGGGTATTATAAGACCCTCTATTAAATACCTAATAAATATTATAATATAAATTATATTATTAAGCGGACTACTCCTATTATTATTATTATAGCTAGTATAGTATAGGGCCCTCCTAGCGCGCTAACCCCCTTATAAGTAGATCGCTCCCCTTATTATAGCTATAGCTAGGCCTCCTTAAGTAGGCACCTCCCCTTTTTACTAAGCGGACTGCCCCCCCCCCCCCCCCTCTTCTTATTATTCTATAAGTAGCGCTATGCGGGATCCCTAGGGCGTTACTCCCCTTATTATATTTAGTTATAAATAGCTTTACTAGCTTTACTTTACTTTATATTTAGCCTTAGGGGATACTATAAGGCTAGGGGGGTATATTATACGGGATAGGGCCTATTTATATAGTTATATATAGTCCTACCTATTCTAGAGCGGGTATATATATCCCTTTGATCTATATACCCCTATTTAGAGAGACTTCTTCCTATATAGTTTAATATAGGTCGATATATAGATACCTATATACACACTCCTTCGTTATAAACTTCGTCCTATATACCCTTCTTCACGATAACCCTCCCCTTGAGCGCTTGTAGCCATCGCGACACTTTGCGACTTCCTCTTCAGCAGAGCTATAACTGAGCTAGGGAGTTTGGGAAATTGCTATATCAACTACTTGGACGTTCTTCGAGTTGAGATTAATGATCGAGGCCTCAATCGAGGGCCTTTGATCATCCGCGACCTTCTATCATTTGACCACGACAACAAGACTTCGACGATCCCGAATTACCTCCGCAATTACACATGCCGTGGGGTTGTCGTGGTTGCTTATGACAATTTGTCAAATTTCAAGTCAGCGGAAACGATTAGAGAGCTCCAAACACATCTCAACGGTCGAGAGGACCGACTTCTGGGTGTTTATGTTGCGCGACCGAAGGAAATGACTTCCTGTCGTGCGGGATAGGGCCTAACTGCGTAGTCACGTGCAGTCCCACCCGCTCTAGAGCGGGTATATATATCCCTTTAGTTTATATACCCCTATTTAGAGAGACTTCTTCTATAGTTCGTTCTATAGATACCTATATATATATTACTTTATTATAAACTTTATCCTATATACCCTTCTTTATAATAACCCTTCCCTTAAGCGCTTATAGCTATTATAATAATTATAAGCCTAGCTCTTAGCTAGTTCGACTTCGCTTATAATACGCCTTTCCTATATAACCCCTAATATACTACAATAGCTTTAGGCGCTCCTTTTAGCCCTCCTCTTAGCCCTATATTTAACCCCTCTTTATTATTAATATAATACTTTAACTTAACCCTTTTACTACCTAGCTATATATATATATTTATTATCTCTCTAAGCTATATAACTAGCCTGCTTAGTATTTATAGCTTCGCTTCTATACCCTTTAAGTAGATATATAGGATTATATTAACTTAAGTAATTAACCTATACCTAACCTTATATACTATATAGCACGCCCTCTAATAATTAATAAGCTTATTATATAGCGTAATAAGAAAGCTAATAAGACCTATATTTATAAGTATAATAAAGAAGCTACGTAGCGCTATATATATTAAAACCTGAATAATATAGAGCCCCTACCTCTACTACCTCTTATAATTAATAATATTTATAATAAGTATACTATATATATAGCTAACTATAATATCGCTAAGGAGACTTAAAAGTCTCTCCTTAGTAGCTACTACAATATTTAGAACTTTATATATTATATTATTAACCCCTTATTACTTATAGGTATTTAGAATAACCTCGTAGCTATTAAGAATACCTCCCTCTAATCCCTTATATAAGCGCTTAAGTAGTTAAATACCCCTATAAACCTCGTTATAATTACTACTATTGAAAATAAATATCTTTATATTCTATAGTAAGTAAATACCTCTATATCGCTATATACCTAGTATTAATAATAATATATTATATATTAATATATAAGGTTACTTAAGATCTTTAAAATCTAAGGGGTTATTATAACTAAGCGCTTCCTAGAGGTAGGTAATAAGTATAGAGCGCTTATATAAGCTTATAATACCCTTATTAAGGTTATTATAGCTAAATCAACTAGTATAAAGCTACACGCCCTTATTAAGATAGCTTTAAAATTTAGCGCCCTATTACCTAGCAATTAAAGTAGCTTAGTACCCTTATAAGTATATTTACTATATTAATAGGTATACCTAAACCTACCCCTATTAAATACTCTATAATAAAGCGAGATAATCATAGGGTTTATATATAATACCCCTATAGGTATACCTATTATTAGCTAGTATAATATTATAATTACTTCTTTTTAATTATTTAGCTTATAAAGCTAGAAAAAAAAGCTATCCTAGCTACTTTATATATTAATAAGTTCTCTTATTTATATAATACACTTTTAGAGGAGGGTATTATAAAACCTTCTATTAAATACTTAATAAATATTAAAATATAAGCCCCTTATTCTTATAAGTAAACTACTCCTATTACTATTATTATAAATAATATAGTATAGAGCTATTTTAGCGCGCTAGCCCCCTTATAAGTAGATCGCTCCCCTTATTATAGCTATAGCTAGGCTTCCTTAAGTAAATCGCTCCCCTTATTACTAAGTAAACTACTCCCTTTTTTCTTATTATTATATAGGTAGCGCTATATAAGATCTTTAGGGCGCTACTCCCCTTATTATATTTAGTTATAAATAGCTTTATTTTACTTTATATTTAGCTTTAGGAGATATTATAAAGCTAGTGGGGTATATTATATAAAATAGGGCTTATTTATATAGTTATATATAGTTCTACTTACTCTAGAGTAGGTATATATATCCCTTTAGTTTATATACCCTTATTTAGAGAGTCTTCTTCTATAGTTTATTCTATAGATACCTATATATATACTACTTTATTATAGACTTCGTCCTATATAACCTTTTTCACGACGACCCTCCCCGTGAGCGCTTGCAGCCATCGCGACACTTCCAGAGGCTTGAAACAAGTTATATCAGCTGCCGAACATGGGTGCAGAGGTTACAAACTCAACTTGGGATGGCACGTCTTGACGCAGCGACTCGAATCCGGCGACTGGTTCTTTCATGGCGACTCCTACGATAACAAATGGTTCAGTTTGGAAAATTACAGACTGGGATGTTCTGTTTGCCAGGTGTCGTCTGCAGATTCAAGCGATCTTAATAATCAGCTCCGCCGACTACTCGAGGATGAAAAAACATGCAAAATCTCAGACATATTGGAAGAGATCGAAACGCAGCTCTCGTCGAGGACACTTGGACCATTTTCCGAGAGTTACCTGCCTGCCTTCGTTACAACATCAGCAACATACCTGGCAGAGAAGCGTAAACTGCTGGAAAGAAGCTTGCACGAATTGAAGAGATTCGACACTCGGCCTACAGTCGTCTCTCCTAGCAACTCTCCCTCCACAACTGAACGTGAGTCTTCGTCACGTCTTTGGCTTTTACATTCTTCCCACAAGGCAGGTTGGGCTTTTAGTCACTTCCAAGCCAACATTTTGCCGGAAAACGTCCTTAGTGGTTGCATCCAGATAAAAGTCTTGACTCTTGTATGCTAATCTGCTGCACCACCCTCTAGTTATGTATACGCCGGACGAAAGTGTGACAGACGAAGCAGACATTGAATCGAGAGATGGTCTCTTAGTTCATTCGAGAACTCCTACGCCGATAGGAACCACTCATTGAGCACATCAAAGGGCAGGTTGTTCTGGAAAAGCAGCAGCGCGAAGACGCACGGTTTGGGGCAGGTCAAAAAGTATCTAGATTGGATGTTCAAGAAGTTAAGTCACTAAGACTTGCTTGAGGTTATTCAAGGATCCCACGGCATCAGAGGGTACGAGTGAACTGAAGCGTCTGTGAATGATTCCTGCCATGATACTAGAAAGATATCGCGTTTCGGTACAGGAATTGAGTGACGCGTGCCCCCTCGGTCACCATAAGCGCGACAAGGACTACCCGCGCGACTGATTCGATGTTTGAACTATCGGTACTTCAATGTCCCGGCGACCGCTTGAGCGTGTGCGACCATCGCCTTATTCCCCGCCTCGATGCCGATCGCGGGGGTGCCGGAACCGGACGACGTTCGGCGACCCATTGATTGCGGGGAAGCCACAGGAATATGCGTATTTTGACCCAGACTTTTTGACGTCTTCCCCGCTGCCCAGATTCTAATTTCCAAGCAACACCGCATAAACGAGGACTTTGCATCGGCGATGCAACTCGCCGTCGTCATATCCGCCCACGTCAACCCCGCGAGTGTGAAGCCAGGTCGACGATGGCATCGAGGATAGGTGCGCAAAGGAGTGGGGGGGCAGGCAGTTAGACCCGGTGCCTCTTGGCGCAGCGACATGATCGTGACATGCGCCGAGTCGGACTTGAGGGAGTCACCGGGGGCGTATCTGAGGGTAGGACTGGGGGTTTTAAAATGCGCGTGCAATGCCTGTCGAGAGCGAGGCTTGGGACATCTGGTCAGCACGAAGTCTCCAAGCTGGTCTTCAGCTCAACAAGCCTTCCGGTGAACACATCATGGACCTCGTCTCAAGCTTGGGTTTCCCTGGCGCTTTGCCCGACTGGACGAATCTCAATGTCCTTCATCGCAACACGCTGGCCCCGCGCGCTCACTTCTACTCCTATGCCAGCGAAGACGCCGCTCTGTCCCTCGACCGCTCGCAGAGCGAGTTCCTCAGTCTTAATGGCACCTGGAAGTTCCACTACGACCAAAGTCCCTTCGAGGCACCCATTTGGGAAACTGCAAATGTGACTTCCTGGGACGATATCGAGGTTCCTGGTATGTGGCAGCGGCAAGGTTACGGCCACCCACACTACACCAACATCGACTATCCCTTCCCCGTAACACCGCCGAACGTCTCCTACATCAACCCTACCGGGTCTTACTGGCGAGAGTTCGAGATACCGGAGGACTGGGGCAGTGATGATCAGATTCGTCTTCGGTTTGAAGGTGTCGACAGCGCCTTCCACGTCTGGGTCAACGGCGAAGAGATCGGGTACAGCCAAGGGAGCCGTAACGCGCACGAATTTGACATCACCGACTACCTTAGACCTGGAGAGGCGAACTCGCTTGCCGCTCGCGTATACCAGTGGTCTGATGGTTCATACATTGAAGATCAAGACCAATGGTGGTTGTCAGGCATCTTTCGAGACGTATACCTGATCCCATTTCCACGCTCCTCGATCGTGGACTATCAAGTCAATACCGACATCAGCGACTCGTTTGAGAGTGGAACTGTCAGAATCAATGCGACCATTCAAGGCGAGGCAGGAAACATGACAGTCAAGCTCCTTTCTCCCAGCGGTGCCACCCTTGACGAACGGGTCGGTTCATCCTCAGACGTATACCAGCACACACTTGAGGGAGACGACTTCCACCTCTGGTCTGCTGAGACGCCGAATCTCTACACTGCACTCGTCACCTTCAATGGTCGGACCATTATCCAGAAAGTAGGTCTCCGCCGGGTGGAGATTGTTGGCTCCAACTTCCACGTGAATGGAAAGCCCATCACCATCTACGGCGTCAACAGACATGAGCACCACCACATAACCGGTCGCACTATTGCATACGAGAACATGCGAGCGGACCTCGTCCGGATGAAGCGTTCCAACATCAACACCATCCGCACAGCGCACCAGCCCCCGCACCCAGACTTCTTCGATGTGGCCGACGAAATCGGCTTCTATGTGATCTCTGAAGCAGATCTGGAGTGTCACGGTTTCGGAAACGTCGAGGAGACGGACGAGAAGTCGGCTGAGTGGACCTCGAACAATCCCGAGTGGGAAGATGCGTACGTCGACCGAGCCCACCAGCTCGTTGAGAGGTTCAAGAACCACGCATCGGTGATCATCTGGTCGCTTGGTAACGAATGTTTCTATGGAAGCAATCTGCATTCAATGACCACTTGGATCAGGCAGCGCGACCCGACCCGTGTTATCCACTACGAGCCTGATCGCAACGCAACGTCAGTCGACATGTATAGTCAGATGTACGAATCTCCCACGTCCATCCGCGAGTGGATCGGCAACCATACAGATAAGCCTTTCATCCTGTGTGAATACGCGCAGTAAGTTAAGCCCGCGTTTTTCTCGCGTCAGGACTTCGCATTCTAACATTGGCAATCAGCGCGATGGGCAACGGGCCCGGTGGTCTGAAGGAGTACATCGAGCTGTTCCGCTCCGAACCCCTGATCCAGGGTGGCTTGGTCTGGGAATGGAGCAATCATGGTCTCCTTAAGGAAGAAAATGGTACCGAGTTCTTCGCCTACGGAGGTGACTTTGGCGACGAACCGAACGACGCCGACTTCATCATGGATGGTCTCACTCTCTCCGACCACACTCCTATGCCCTCTCTCATCGAGTACACCAAGGCTATTCAGCCCATCACCGTAACTCTCACCGAAGACGGCCACCACATGGTGGTCATTAACCATTACGACTTCCGCGACGTGGACGAGCTCGATGCCTCTTGGCACATCATACGCGACGGACAAGACCCGACCGAATCTCGTCCCCTGGAACTTGGAAGCCTTCCTGCTGGTGAACAACGCACTATTCCCCTACCGGTGGGCAACTCCAGCATTTCCGGTGAGGCATGGCTCACAGTCGAGTTTGCGCTGAAGAATGATACCGTCTGGGCAGAGAAGGGCCATATCGTTGCCTGGGACCAACTCCACCTCAACGCGCCCGCTGCTACGAACTGGACAAGGCGCGCGGTCCCTGCTGTTAGAGCTCGGCAATCAGGCAACCTTGACGTCAAACAAGACAGGACGCATCTCAAGGTCGAGAACGGTGACTCGTCTTTCGACTTTGACCTTCTCCAAGGAAACGTCACCTGGAACATCAATGGCGTTGATATCTTCCAACGAGGACCAGAACTCTACTTCTACCGTGCCCTCACGCAGAACGACGCGGCGGAACGGGGAGACGGCCCTGACTGGGAAGAAGCCAGGCTTGGCAGCATGCACACCCAAGTTCGCGATGTGAGATGGCAGGAAGCTGATGGTGGACTGACCGTGAACTACGAAGTACGGGTCGCACCGAAAGCCCTCGAATGGGGCGCCGAGGCTGACCTGACGTACACGACTTCGTCTGGCGGCCTCACAGTCCACGCCCGTGGCGACTTCGTCGGAAACAACACGCCCGAGGTTGTCCCCCGCATCGGTCTCATGGCCGTTCTTCCCGTCGAGTTTGACGAGGTTGCGTGGTTCGGCCGCGGCCCCGGCGAGAGCTACAAGGACACCAAGCAAGGTTGCCGGATCGGACGGTATGAGTCTAGCGTCGAAGACCTCTTCACGTACTACGACTACCCACAAGAGAATGGCAACCGCGAGGATCTCCGATGGGTGCAGATCGGCAATGGCGACGTCACTCTGGACGCCCGGAGGCCCGAGGCCGATGTCTTCAGCTTTACTGCCCGGCGGTACATGCCCTTCGACTTGGACGACGCGAGACATCCCCACGAGCTGAAGCCTCTGGACATGACCATCTTGAACTTGGATTATGATAATCACGGCGTCGGGTCGGCGACTGTCGGCCCGAGACCTTTCGAGCAGTACAAGTGCTACACGGAGCCCTTTGACTTCACGTTTGAGTTAAGCATTGCTTAGAAAGTTTGAGAAGAAGTAGTTGAAAATGCGTAGCTGTCAATGAATTTAGCCAATTTTGATTAGTCAACTGTAACTTGACACCGAAGCATGCTCTTTTGAGAGCGAGTAGAGGAGGGCTCTTGGAAGTAATGAGGCATTATTGCCACAGACATTAATCTTAGCACCCAGCCAGCTCTGGTTCTTTCAATCTGTTGACTAAGATGACCCCTGCTGCAACAATCATTAGTCTTCAGAATGACCGTATTACACAGGATGCTTTTTTTCGCCAGCGCGGCTTGCAAAGTCCGCTGGCACTTCGCCTTGTCGAACTTGTTCGAACTTCGCCGGGGAGAATCTGGCCAATGATGCTCGCGATATATTCCCTGAACCAACTCTATCAAGCCTTCGTCTGATGGATGGGGTGCGATGTAGGTATCTGTCACCTCGCGCGAGTTTATCGGGACGAAATGCAGCTCGTGAAAGTGTGACTTCAGCTCTTCGAGAAAGTCAGGGATAGACCACGTCCCGCCTTCCGCCCGCCACTTGGCCTTTTCCTCCGGCGTACAGTCGTAGGGGTCGTCCTCGATTTACTCATACCGGGACTCGTGCCTGATTTACCCATAGCATTCGTGCCAACACACGATTTCGAGCTTGGTGTTAGGGAAAAAGGATGGATTGTTCCGACCGCCCATGGTGAGGGTAACAACATGCGGCGAAGAAGCTCGAATGCTCCATCCGACTTGTCTAGACCCTCCAGATTCTCTGCGGTAATACGTGGCCAGCCTCCCTCAGCTGACTCGATAACCACTGATTTTTTCGAGGTACATATTGACGAGATACTGATAGTAGTCGCGGACGTTGGCAATCGGCCCCTCGCGTGAAAAGCCGACATTCTCAAGCTTGGTCATCTCGACAGGTTCTGGAACGACTGGAATGTCGAAGTAGGAATTGGCGAAGTTGTTGTACGTGGGAAATTCAAAGACCGAAGCAGAGTTCCCATGGTCATATCTTTCTAGGTATCCCTTCTCACTGTGCTGATTGATCATGATACGCCACTGAAGCCCCATTCCAAGGCAGAATCTTCTGCTTAAAGCTGAAGCAAGCCAGTAGGAAGCTGAAACTAAGCCAAGTAGCCGGCGTCTCGTAGCAAAAGGCGCGAATTGACGAAAGAGCACATGTATAGAGATGAAAGAAACAGATCAAACGTATAAAGGAGACTTGAGTTGGGTTTAGCATAAGTCGGCTGACAAAAAGACCGTCATTGTCTTGACACAAGATTCAGCGACCAGCGATTTCAGAGGTATCCGGATACGTGCATGTCTTGAGCGTATTCCCGGGGCGCAGGTTGCTAAGATTTCTGGGCCCGGCGACCTGGTTCCATGAGAAGCACCTTTCATTTCCCAATGTAAAGTGACGAGTTGGTTGCTAAACTTGGATCAGGACGGAGCATGCTGACAGAAGGGTTGGAAAGAGGGAATGTCCGCACGGCGGTTGATAGCCTTCATTTAATCGACGCAAGGAGGAATGGTTGGCCCCTGATTTGAGCAGGCACTTCTCCCGAATTGGAGTGAAAGCCGCGAATCGTGAGGAAGCTCGTAAACCACTCAAAACCCGACACATCTCGGAAGCCCGGCTCGCGAGGACCCACTGAAGTTTTCGGGTTCGGCACGGCGCCGCGGCACGCAGGCCTGGCCAGTCTCTCCCCAGAATGATCGCCCTCGGCTTCAGAGCCAAGACTTTGACCGATCTGCCAAGTGAGACCTGCAGCAATATCACGACCCGAGGCCTCGGAATTTACACTTTGTTGAACGCGGTAAGTTCGACGTGCTCCAAGACGTGCAATCACGCAACACCAGAGACTTAGATGAAAAACTGGTGTGACGGACTGCAGGGAAGTGCGCTGATTCCAAAGTAACGCGCTCATTTTGGCGCTTGGTCGACTGAAAGATTGACCCCATCCATGGCGCAACCCATCCCATCTCCGGATCTCTTCCAAGTTCCCGAAGAGCCAACACATCAGACGAACCACAAAAATGCCTCTAGAACGTCTCGTCCAAATGAAGGAGGGGAAACCAAATGAAGGACGAACAGGCAATACCCCAGTCCCGCCACAAGATCGAGCACCACGTGCCCACAATCTGACTATTGTTCTGAGACATGGGGCGATCAGTCGAGGGAGTGGCCCCGCGAATCTCATCCGCACGACAGGGATTTCGACTTGCGGCGTCCTGGCCAGACGGCACCTGGGTTCCATTTCGATGCCATGCAAGGGCAATTTCCACTTCGGGGGCCGTCTGTACTCTGGAGAGCCATTCAGATATAAAGCCATGACGACCAAAAGCAACCCCGGAAGCTTGAACTCGCACACCACACGTTGCTTCTGCTTCCTCTCGTCACTCATTCAAGGCTTTACGCCTCCTCCACCTTCCTTTGAATTAACGCGCTCTTTTCGAAACACTTGCACACTCTTTTCTTGCTGTTGAATCTGGTATTCACCATGAAGGGACTCATTCTCAGCGCTGCCCTCGTTGGCGGAGCCATGGCTCAAGCAGGCCCTTACATGCCCTGCGGCGGCAAGGGATGGACCGGCGAGACGACCTGTGTGTCCGGATACACCTGTGTTGTTCGAAATGACTACTACAGCCAGTGCCTCCAGGGCGGCGCCAAGGCTGGTGGTGTCAGTGCCCAGCAGGCCACCACCATGAGGACATCGACCAGAAGAAGCTGTAAGTCGAAGACCGCCGGATCCGCCAGCGCGAGCACCGCCGTTCCGCAGGCTCCCATGAACACTGCTGCCGCGAAGCCCCGCGTCTCTTCCGTTGTCGCCGCCGAGCCTCCCATCCAGCCTGTTGACACCAACACAGCCCGGCCAACTTCTGTCCCTGTTGCCGGCGGCAAGGCTCCCGTCAAGCCTGATGTTGCCGAGGTTGTCCCTACTCCCGCTGTCTCTCAGCCATCGACTTCGACGGCCGCAACCACCCCCGCTCCTACCGCGCCTGGCAAGTCGGGCAAGTTCAAGTGGTTCGGTGCTAACGAGGCCGGTGCTGAGTTCGGCCCTTCTAACCTCCCTGGTACTCCCGGAAAGGACTACGCCTTCCCTGAGACGGCCAAGATCGATGTAAGTAACGACTCCAATACAATCATTGGCTCATGCTGACCGACCGAATGTAGATCTTGATCGCTCAAGGCTACAACACCTTCCGCCTGAACTTCCTCATGGAGCGTCTCGCCCCGAACGGCCTCACGGGTAAGTTCGACGCCGACTACCTCGCGGGTCTGACCAAGATCGTCGACCACGCCACCGCCGCCGGCGCCAGCGTCGCCCTCGACCCCCACAACTACGGCCGCTATTTCGGCAAAGTCATCACCGACACCGCCGCCTTCAAGGCCTTCTTCGTCAACTGGGCCAACGAGTTCAAGACCAACGACAAGGTCATCTTCGACACCAACAACGAGTACAACTCCATGGATCAGGACCTCGTCCTCCAGCTGAACCAAGCTGCCATCGACGGCATCCGCAGCACCGGTGCTGAGAACTGGATCTGGGCCGAGGGCAACTCCTGGAGCGGAGCCCACAGCTGGACCACCGTCAACGACAACATGAAGGGTCTCACTGACCCGCTCGACAAGACCGTCTACGAGATGCACCAGTACCTCGATAGTGACTCGAGCGGCACTTCCGAGACTTGCACTTCCGCCACTGCCGGCGTCGACCGCGTCAAGGATGCCACAGAGTGGCTCCGTTCCAACGGCAAGGTTGGCGTCCTTGGCGAGTACGCTGGCGGTGCCAATGAGGTGTGCAAGGAGGCCGTCACCGGGCTTCTCAACTACCTCCAGGAGAACAGCGACGTCTGGCATGGCGCGAACTGGTAAGTCTAGACTCTGTCTAAATCTTCTTTCATACAAAACATACTAATACAAGGCTAGGTGGGGTGCCGGGCCAATGTGGAATACCTACATGTACAGCTTCGAGCCCGAGACCGGTACAGGATACAACTACTACAACGAGCTGTTGAAGACGTACCCGTAGGCTCGCCGAGACTACGCGTCACTGAAGCTCGGAATATGCAAGGATTATGACGCTTTGGCATAGCTTTCTTGGATTTTGAGAAGCCAAGACTGTACATAAGTCGCTGTTTATTTGTACCATGGGGTAGGGACCTGTGGTAGATGTCCGCTCAGGAAGCCTGCTGGCTTGACAAGAGCCCCGGGGCTCATGACCTTTTTCTTTTCTTGTACTTACTATTTGTGGAAACCGTTCTTAGAAAGACAACAGACTGTGCCGCTGTCTTTCAAACGCGAGCTTGTCCTCATCTGACTTTCAGGTGACCAGGCCAATCGGTCACAGCCCCACATGTTCCGGGCCGGTGATCCACTTTAATTCCCGGTACCTATGTCAAACCGGCGTCCGCGTGGGAAATCGTTCCATTTCCGCTTCCGAAATAGACAAACGACGCTATCACAGTCAACAGCTTGTTGCATTTCAAGCCGGTAGGAGCTGAAGGCGGTGCACTGCAGTGGCGGTGCAGACTGGTGCGATGATGTGTGGACGCAGGAGAATGTCAACTCGGGGGAGTTTCCAGGCAAACAATCCTGCGTTTCGAGGAAAGGATCCCGGTGCCAGTACCAGAGTCATTTGCAAGGACAAAAATCGCTCAGTAGCCTCCAGATCCGATAGAAAAGGGATCATCTTAGCAACAGGGCGCCAATTCAATTGTGCAACGCGATCACGTCATCGCCACCGTAGTGGCACGGCACAGCACCAGCAAATTTCAGACGTGCATCGAAACGCAATTCCCCGCTTGCCTTCCCAAGACAAGGGAGATACATGCAAAGGCTCTGCAGCGAGTGAATGTCGTTTTAATAATAAATGAGCTTGCTACGCAGCAACGGCCAGCTGCCTGGTGGCGTCAGACCCCAACCCCTGTCGAAGTCTCTCGAACTTAGCCAGAAGGTTCTCGCGACCAGGGCTGGGGATATTATCGCAAGGCAGCAGCCGCCCCAGCCAAAAGAGTCACAGTCAGGGGCATGATATATATATATATATCGCGCTGTTGTTGGTACACAATGAGCCGATTTTTCGGTTGAACGTCCCACGAGCGCCTTACTAACAGAATCAAGAGACCCGCGTGGTGGCCGAACGCCTCGAGTGTCACCAAGATTACTCCAAGGATTTCTATTTCGTTCAACTACCAAAGTTTTCGGAATTGCCGAGGCTTTCACCTAGTTTCAGTCTTTCTATCGACACCGGTTTACATCCATTTCATCTCTACCAACATGTCCAAGATTGACGGAGCTCCGTCGGCCCCGCGGTCCCGACGATCGCCGCCACCTGCGGACCATCAGCCCGCCCCGTACAGCACATGGTCCGGCCCACCTAGCCGGAGCAGCATTCTCACCCGCCAACTAGCGGCTCTTGCCCTTATCATCCTTCTCTACACGGCTTCGATTCCCTTTACTCCTGTCGTCTGGATTCTGAACCTCGACGGGAGCTCGCTCTTCGACCGCCTTTTTGCCGGCATCGCCATATTGTCAGCATGCTACTTCCAATGGCGCATCGCTGGCCTCACGCATCCTCTCGCTGTTGTCCTTCCCGGCTCGAGCCCTTCGACCATTCGCAATGGCCGCATCGAGCAAGTCTCTGCTCTGGGCTTCGTGTGGCACCCGAGCAACTACTGGCCTTACATCGTCTGCGAGGGCCTGCTTCTGGGTCTGGCCGAGTTTGGGCCCAGCGAGCTGTTACGGAGGAGCATCGTTTGCGGCGTTGTCGCTGCCTTGTGGGCAGTTGGATACAGCGCCACACCCGAGTCGACCAAGAGGTGGGCGTATGAGCACCTCAAGGCTTGGATGTTCTGGATGGTTTTGGATGAGCTGATGCGCGTCGGGGGAAGAAGTTACAGCGGGCGTCGTCGTCGATACTAGAGACGGGCAGACGGCCTGCTGGAAACCTGGCTGGAGACTTGAAGAGGATTGAGATCATGGATTGTTTGGGCAACAGAAGCATTGTGGTACTTTTGAAGCAGATCAACCCACTTGGGTTTTGAAGGATAGGCGGACCGGCGACGTCCCAACCTCCTCACTGAGGTATATAATTGACGTTGTGGAAAGCACTTTAATGGATTCATTCACCTCGCCCGAGGCTGCTGCGGCGGCTTGCCCGTGAGAATCTCAGAATTCGGGGTCTCCTCTCGATTGACAGCGCCACAAATAGGTCAAGTTGCCACTCACCTCGCGATTGAGAAGTCAAGAGATGCCAGCTGGACATTGCTTTAGGCACTCTTTGCTGAGCGGCACTGTAGGTTCGCGTTCTATTGGACACCAGACGTACATGGGAACTCTATGCGACAAGGACTCCTCTACTCGTTCTGACCTGTCAACGGGCCGTGAAGCTTTCACAGAAGGCTCGACCACAAGCTTGGCAAACTATGCCGAAGAGCATCGTCAAAAGACAAGTTGAATGGTTTCACGACTGCTAAGCGGCGAGATTGAGTTGCTCGATTTATTCTCATCCCGACCGGTATCGACTGACTCGGGTCAGGGGCCCAAAATGCAGCACGACTCGAGATTCATACTTTCTGCGCAAATTTGAGACTCTCCACAATATGAGACGAACGTAATAGGACGACGTGTGTCTCGTGGGCTCAGCCATTGCCAAGTGGACTTCCTCGACCAACTGTACGACTCGTCACGGAGCGGCGATGTGCCATTTATCAAATTCATATGTTGATTTACAAAGATGGCTTTTTCTACTTCTCAATAGACCCCCGTAACACCATACTTCCCGACACTTTCGATGGCGGATTGCACGACTTGTGAGTGCCGTTCCCGGATGTCTGGATATTAAGCACAACGGCTTTGGCGTTCAAACAGGTCCAACTTGATTTTCCTACATTGCACGTAGTCAACTTATCGATCCGAGCCTGACGTTACTTGATTCACAATGAAGTCTTTCTCCGTTCTTGCCCTTCTCTCCCTCTGCCTGGTGCGGACAGCCTATGCTGCTTGCAGAACCCGGAGTAAGGCTTGCGTAAGCACAACACTTTCGCAATGATTCTTGTATTTGCTGACTTGATGTGAATGCGTCAGTCTCCTCAGTCTGTATCCGACGCGATCCCGAAGCCCGGCTCTTTCCCTTGCCTCAAAACTGAGCAGCAGAGCGCCGCTCAATGTTCTCAAGCAGCCTTCCCGGCAGCAACTCTGCCACCGTTATCGTACGTTGTCCGTCTTATATCAATATGAGCCCCGAAGGTTTTGTAAATCTGACTGTTCAACAGTGCGAATGTTGCGACGGCTAGTAAGGCAGAAGAACGATACCTCTTGGAGTTTAAGACCAGCATAATCTCCAATAGAATTCAATATTCTAAATCGGACTTTCGTTTGCCGGTCAACTCTCTGATAAGTTTTGGTGTAGCGTTTCTGGAGTAGGGGCGAATGGTGGGTAGGGTCGCGCATATTATCAGCGAATAGGCTTCGGTTTCTGTCCTTGGCTTTCAAGAATCTTCTAAGTGTCTCACGGATTATTAAAACCGGAGCTTCCTAAACGTAAACAAGAGGCTGGCTGACTTGGCAGCCTAGTGCGCTGGTGCAAAGGGACCTAGCAGATGGCTCTGCTTGCGAAAGCATCCCGAAGCAGTAATAGACTATAGTTCAACGTAGACCTTACACAGACAGCTCTAACGTCAGAAAGTCGCGTGTCTATTGTCTCGGCCCATATTCCTGCAACCTGCTGAGATAGCTCCTGTTTAGTTATAGTATGGGATTGCGACGGGGATGTCGCGTAGACGTCAGGCATCTCTTTCTAAGTGCAACGCAGTAGGCCGAGTTGACGCTCATTCCACGCAAGTAGTTGCACTAGGAGTCTTTTTTTGGTATACGTGCGTATTATTTCATCAATTGAGAGATCCGTGAGATCGCCATCATCTTCGATATCATCCTCTCTTGTTTGCACTGTCAATCGGTATCGATCTCTTCTCCGGCGAAATTATTGGGAATGCTTCTGTACATTCAATGTTGAATCAGGTTGGATCAACCAAATCCATGTGACTGGTGGCTTTGAATGATACTCTGCAGCTGTCAAAGTCGTCGCAGACTGGGACCGCGTTCCGTGCTACCGCGGCTAGCTCTCGCTCTCTTAGTAGCAGACCCAGACCAATTACCGGGTACGCTGACTGCGCCTCACAGCTACCGGCATAAAGGATCTTAAGCGATGTTGTCTGGCATGGAATTATGAGGCGAGAATAGGCTGTATTCATACTGAAGTCTCCGAATGGAAAATTGAATGAGTGCTGATGTATGTTGGCAGACTGTGCGGGCACGCTATGCCGACCCATTCCAGGAGAAGAAGTTGAATCAGACGAGGGTTGATCAACTTCTCCATGAATGTAGACGTTAGTGTCATTCACGCAGTGCTGCCATGTGTGTTTACTCAGTCTACTCCCTGGCTCTGATACATTAGGTTGCTTGCATATCTCCAAGTGTCTACCTATTACCTCGGAGGCCATTGCGGATGCCAACCTCTACTTAGTGGAGAAAGATCTCGGCTTCGAGGTCGACGACATCGGCATTGCCTGTTTTCCCGTTTTCCCCACAGGATTTTCAGTTTCCGGATATTCTCGCAATGGGAATTGTTTGTACAGAAGGCAATTCATCGCATTCTCCAAAGAACTCCGCTTTTCGAGACAGCACAAGAATTATGGGCATTAATATGTCTAGTGCTTACAACGTCGAACCGAGTGGTCACAACACCGTAACATCGGACATATTCCCCCAAATGTGGCAGCCTAAACAGCGTCGACTTGTCCCATCGGCTGGCTGGATCCTCCCGGCCGTTGTTCCAGGCCCCTGTGATCCTGTGGTTCCATGTATGTTCCGGGGTTTTCGGCAAGGGTCTCGACGGGGGCCCCCGTACCGCTTTTCCGATCTGCCCTATGGGAATGTCTGACGGGGCGGGACAACGACCTTCTCTGCGTTGAGGCTCGGACGGCCTGCCACATCCGCTGCTGGGCCCGGAACTTGGCGCTGCGTACTAGTGTTTACCCTTACATGCATCAACAACTCATTGGATTGACAATTGGCCAATTCAGCGACACCCGCCAACTCAAGTTGTGCTTGCGCATGTCGAAGAATATGATATGCTTTCAGTACCTGGGACTAGACAATGTCTGTACCATGTCTCCGAAGGCGCTTCTCCGACGACGAGGACATCAAGTTTGAATTGGACTGGCCCACTCTGCAATCTTTCTTAACGGTCTAGATGGTCCCCTCCTCCGCGAAAGTCTGCCCTCTTCCTTCCACGTTCTTCGAGGCACACTGCGCGGCCCTGCCAACTCAACAATCATGGACGTGGTTCGGGGTCTCATGACAGCGGCTGTGCTCGCCTTCAGCTCCAGCAAGCCAACATTCGCCGCTCCAACCGCTGCCAAGTTCGCCAAGCGCAGCGCTGCAGAACTCGCGAGCGCTTACGACTACGTCATCGTGGGTGGTGGACTGAGCGGCCTTGTCGTTGCAAACCGCCTGACCGAGGATCCTGATGGTAAGCTATCACGCTCCCGAACTTGATCGCTTTCGGCTTCTCAACGCCTTGTGCGACAGTTTCTGTTCTCGTTATTGAGTATGGCGAGTTCGACGACTCCTGGGATGTCGCTATCCCCTACTACGCCTCCAATACCCACCCCAACAGCATGAGACAGCTCATGTCCATCCCACAGCCTGGACTCAACAACAGAACGTCGGGAGTCCAGGTCGGCACCGTGGTTGGAGGTGGCTCCGTCGTCAATGGAATGGCTTTTGATAGGGGCTCAAAGGCCGACTATGATGCCTGGGCCGAGCTCGGAAACCCTGGGTGGGATTGGGAAAGTCTTTTTCACTACTTCAAGAAGGTAATCAAGTCTTGAGCCAAATCTCCAGACACTCGACTAACAAAAAGTCTTAGTCCACTACCTTCCACCTCCCTGCCCAGCAGTACGTGGAAAAGTACAACTTCTCCTACGACCCGAGCACATACGGCCATGGTCCCATTCAAGTTGGCTTCCCGTCATGGCAATGGCCTGACAGAGGTGTGTTACCCATCCCCTCGCATCAATGAGGTCCAGAAGCTAACAGGTCTCTAGACTTGCAGCGCGAAGCCTGGATAAACGACATTGGCATCCCGGTTCTCGACGACCACGGTGCCGGTGGCAACAATGTTGGCCTTGCACAGCTCCCGCAGACTCACGAGGGCAAGAACGTCACCCGTTCAACCTCACGTTCAGGATACTACGACCCTGTTGCCGATACTCGTGATAACTTGAATCTGCTCATCAAGCACTACGCCTCCAAGGTGGAGTTTGAAGGCAAGAAAGCTGTCGGGGTCAACGTCATCTCCCGGGAGAGTGGAGAATCTTCTCTGATCAAGGCAAACAAGGAGGTCCTTCTTGCCGCTGGAGGTGTCCAGACGCCGAGAATCTTGCAGCAGAGCGGCGTTGGCCGGGCGGCGCTGTTGGAGTCGCTCGGCATTGACGTGGTCGCCGACCTGCCGGGTGTTGGCGCCAACTACCAAGATCATCCTTGGATGCTAGTGCTGTACTCCTGTACGCCTCTGTTCGGCATTACCGCGACGATGTATGCTGACCAAATACCTAGATGGAAACCCACCTGAGCTCGGAGATGAGGCCATGAACGACCCGGCCTTCTTCAACGCCTCCGAGGCAGAGTACTTTGCTAACCGTACCGGCCCTTTTACGCATGCTCGGGGCAACAACGTCGTTTTCCTCTCTCTTCGGGACCTGACTCCGGACTATGAGACCCTTACGGCTGCCATCGAGGCGCAGAAGGCAGAGGACTTCCTTCCGGAGATCTACAGTAAGCACCCGGAGCTCCTCGAGGGCTTCCTTGCCCAGCGCAAGACCATGGCCAAGCTCTTCCGGAACCCAGAGGCTGGTGTGTTGGAAATTCCCTTCGGAGGTTCTGCCGGAGCCGGAATCGCGTTCCAGAAGCCCGTGTCTCGTGGCACCGTGACCATCAACGGCACCGATCCCGATCCAGCAAACGCGCCGGTCATCGATTTCGGGACTCTTCAAAACCCCGCCGATCTGGAAATCCTTGTCCACAGCGTCAAGACCATGCGGAAGTTCATGAGCGCCGAGACACTTGCCATCCGTGAGCCCGTTGAGATCTCGCCAGGGGCCAACATTACGAGCGATGCCGCCATCGCAGAGGCAGTGAGAAACTCGTTGTTCGCGTCTTTCGCCCATCCGAGCGGGACTACGAGCTTGCTGCCTCTCGAGCGTGGTGGTGTTGTCGACCCCAACCTCGGCGTTTACGGTCTTCAGGGCTTGAGAGTGGTAGATGCCAGCGTGATTCCCTTAATTCCTTCTTGCCATCTGCAAGCTACTGTCTACGCCGTGGCGGAGAAGGCGGCTGATTTGATCAAGACGACCTAGGCTTGCTGGTCGAACCTCCGGAGCGTATGCTGACGCCAAGAGGTCTGGTTTTGACGCCTTTGAAAGAAGCCAGCTGGATGGGAAGGGGCCTTGAAAAGGCAGTTTAGCTGAAATACAAATTCTATCAACAAGCGGTAAAATCCAAAAGAAAACGCTTACTTCCCTCCAGGCAAATTGAAAACTGGATTCTTCTGGCTTGGGACGAGGACAAAGCACATGCGTCCCAGCTGGTCCGAAGCAATTTCCAAAGAGCTCGCTGCAGCCCCAAGATTATGCCGTCATTTCAGCTTTCAGAACGACTACACGGGTTAAACTTTTGCAGACACAATAAGATGCCCTGATACATGTGAAGCCTGGACTGATGAAATGCGAAGCGTCCGCTACTTTATATAGCTTCACCACAAAACAGCCCTCTTGTCCAAGGTGCATAAGATTCAAAACAGCACACTTCGCCGAGAACGAGCGCCGTCATTTGCGCCAAAGAGACTTCATTCTTCCACTCGGAAGGATCTCTTGAAGATTACTAAGAGTATGTAAGACACCGTGAGACATGGATTCCCAAAGTCCGGATCCCAAACACATTATCTCCTCCGCATTGGTGATTTTAACCTAATTCCGGAAGACCGATCGCGGCTCTAGGCCTCGTTAGCCGATCTTCGCTGATGCCGCTCTGGCTGCCATTGGTCGCCGGCGCAGCACCCGAAGCCACCGATTCAACTCCAATCGCAAGCGGATCCTACTATGATCAAGGCAATCTAGTCGAGGCTGAACGATGCCAACCAACATCTTGCCTCTCAAAATGTCTTTGTTCACTTCTGAGATAATCTTTTACTTGCATCAGCACCCCCCTATGCTTTCGGGCCTTGCTTGTTATCGGGAAGCCCAATGGGAAACTGCATCACCCGCCACCCTTGTCGCTCTTCTTCTGATTGCCAGACCCTTATGTCCATCCCAGATCTCACATCTTTCGCAAGTTGAGCGTCACTTCATACAATGATAGCTTGTACGGCTGAGGGGAGATCATGAAGGCATCGCATCTTTTCGCGACATTGGTCGCCAGCGCCAATATAGTGTGCGCCGGCGTAGCTGACATTCCCTATCCTGCGTGTGCAGTAAGTCCCGTCCAAGAATGCTAATGTAGGCCGATCTGACCGGTGACATCCATAGGTTCGATGTTTCTTTGAAGCTCTACCGGAATCAGTCTGCAATAATCTTGACCCGTCATGTCTCTGCGCCGATACAAACTTCGCCAACATTGTAACGCCATGTGTGAAAACGAACTGTACGACAACGGAGCGCATTCGTAAGTCAAATATAGCCGAGATAATTAGTAGCTTCGATGCGCTGACTGTTGACGAATACGAAGAAATAGCCAAAGTCTCGGCGAACAGCTGTAACATCACCGTTTCCGACGACCGACCCCTCCCTCGATTTCTCACCGGCATACTTTTTGTGTTACCGACGCTATTCATCGTGATTAGATTGGTCAACAAAGTTTTGAATCCAACGTATTGGGGTGCGGATGACACGACCGCAATATTTGGATATGTTGGTAAACTCCGCACGTCAACCTCGCGACCCCTAGCTAACGTGCAACAACCAGGCTTGCACCGTTCCCTTAGTTCCGATTATATACCGATGTGGGCCTTTTCAGAATCTTTAAGAAGTAAATCTATCATGCTGATAATAAATTAGCGCTCGATGTTGGTCTCGGGGATGCCATTTGGAACGTAGAGCCAAGTGGTATGACCGCATTCTTCAAGGTGGGTTTGCAGCTCGAAGTCCCTGCGAATGAAGCAACTGCCTCCTTTCATTGCTCATATACTCCCGATTTTAACAGATGCTTTTTGCGACGCAAGTCTTGTACTTGACTGGGCTCATGGTCATCAAGGCCTCGATCCTGTTCTTTCTCCTCAGAATATTCCCACCGGGCGGGTTTCGAAAGCTCCTGTGGGCAACGCAAGGATTCAACTTCCTTGTTGGGATTGTTTATCTTTTTCTCACGTTCACCATGTGCCGGCCACTTTCCATATACTGGCTTGGTTGGAACACCGACCATAGCAACGACTGCTTCGACTTCAACAAGCTCATCTTGACACATGCCATGATTAACATCATCCTGGACGTCTGGATGCTCGTTCTACCATTGACTCAGCTATACGGGCTGAAACTCACTCTGCGGAAGAAGATTGGAGTTATGCTGATGTTCAGCGTGGGGTTATTGTAAGCGGTATCCCACTTGCAACTTATTCGGTACTGACGGACGGTCTCTATCAGTATCACTGCTGTCAGCGCGATTCGAATCCACACGATGTTACATTTCATAAGGTCTAGCAACGTCACGAGTAAGTTTGGATAGCTATGTAGGTCGTAATATTGTGTCGGTCTAGTAACAGCATTATGCTCAGCTGAAAGTCTTTGGGTTTACGTTTGGACATTCACCGAGCTCTGCGTCGGCGTTTTCGCTGCTTGTATGCCGAACGCAGGCCATCTCTGGAGAACCTTGTTCAGCAAACCGGTGATACCAGCCGTTGCCGAGTCGAAAGCACGGAGGAAGCTTGCCTACAACACGAACATGGAGATGGTATCATTATCGACAGAGACTAACAGAGCAAGAGAAAACTCCGTCGGCTCGGGTACAGAAACATTAGCATCTGTTCACGGCATTGCAGAATCTGCTCGGTCGGTGGTTTAATCAATTGGGTTGAAAGAGAGAGCAAGCATTATTCTGCTTATTATATTCACGAACACAATTTGTATCACGATGTGTATTACATGATGACTCTGAATTGAAAGTTAATTCAAGAAACGTAACTACCCGGTCGTGGTGAAAGCGATTGCTCTCAAGTGCTGTCTTCATCGTCGCGGCGTTTCTTGCTGAAGTCGCGATCCACCCACGCCGTCTAGCGCAGCAAGACTTTCCCTCCCAGCCCGGACTCTCGCCCTCCACCGACGGGTCTCAGACTCTGTCTTCCTAGTAACCCATCAGGTAGTACCCGTGATAAGCGCGCAGCAGCCCATCAAGGCCATCGCAGAGGCAAAGCTGGTCTGATATCGTGAAGCATACTTGGACCGGAGCTGCCCGTAACTGTCAACGAACCCGATACTGAAGGCAGAGCCCGTCGCTCTCGACGTCAAGGGGGAAAACGCTGCAGTAAAGACACTCCCTATGAGGGTGGCGGCGTAGTAGACGGCGCTGTTGGAAGGGCAAGCGACGAGCACGCCGTAGCAAGCAAGAATTACGGCGAGCACGCCCAACGGATACAGCGGACGTGGCATGAGGCCTTTGTCTGCAAAGAAGCCGGTTACCCCGATGACAAAAATAGCGAGGAGAGAGATTGGAAGATTGAGAAGCTGCGCCCTCGCGATGGTGGCGATGACGGTCGGCTGGTAGAAGCGGACAGACGTACCGACAGTGAAGGTCGCCCAGATGAGAATAAAGAGCCATAGACGACGATCTTTTAAAGATTCTACGATCTCATATCACGAGCCAGGATAATGTCGCAGGGAAAAGGGCTTAGCGGGCTAAGTTAGGGAAGTCTATAGGAGTTAGGGGCTATAGGGAGGCACTAGGTAACCCCTAGATAAGTCCTCTAGCCCTTACTTAGTAGACTAGAGGGCTAGAGAAGAATATTTAACCTTCGCTACCCCTAACTATACTAACTTTATTACTCTATACTATATTATTTATAATATATTCTTCTCTCTTATCTATATCGCTAGGGGTATAGACTATTAGAGTAATATAATATATAATAATATAATACCTACTTATAGGTTTACTAGGGAGATAAGTATAGTATTACTATTAAGATCCCTTACTAGCTAGGAGTAACTAAATAGCTAAACCTAGGATAAAATACTTACTAAATAGAATAATAATAAAGGTATTAGTAGGGGATTAAGTAGCTAATTAATAGAGGCTAAATTAGATTAGCTTATTAAAGAGGAAGAAAAGAAGGAGTAGCTAAAGTATAAATAGGAATATCTTAAGGCTTTAATAGCTAGCTAACTATTAACCCTAGTAAGTAACCCTATTACTTACTAAAGTAGTTATTAGTAATAAATTAAAGAAATACTAATTAGAGCTCTAGGAGAAGTATCTTCTAATACTTAAGTATAAAGGGGGTACCTAGACTAACTTTAATTAATTTATATTTAATCTTAATATATAATTTAAGATAAATAAGATTATATTAGACTTAGAAAAGGTACTATTTACTACTAGGTGCTTAGAGGGACTAGTAGTAAAATAATAAACCTTATACCTCTCTATTAACTATAGTAATAAGGCAAAAGATATAACTTAGGTAATAATAAAGGACTAGTTAACTAATAGTATAGCTAATATAGGGTCTAGGACCCTTAGTAACTTAAGTAGACCTACTAGTAACTAGGATAATTATACTAGAGCTTTATTAATTACTATAAAGGGATCGAGGTAGAGAGCCCCTATTAATAACTAGAGGAGATCCGGGTAGCTAATATAGTAGCTAGGCTAGACCCTAAGCTCTAGTATTATATTATAGCAAGTAGGTTATTAAAGTCGCGGCTTAATCTTAATACTAGGGCTAGAAATACTAAACTTATAGTTAATATATAGATATATAATATACTAATAAGGGACTAGGGGGCTAATAATAAGGGATAATAACTAGAGGGCTAAACCCTTAATTAGGAGGGGTAAACTAAGGCCCTAAAGGGATAGACCCACGGGGACTATAGTAATACTAATAACTATTAAGAGGATACTAAGGACTTATTATAAGATATTAAGAAGGAAATTATCTATTATAGTTATAAGAGGAAAGGCTATATCGCGCTAAGGTACCCGTACTATAAGAAGTATAGCTACCCTTGCTATAAAGGGAAACCTTACCCTAGTAAATAACTAGAGGAGGACTAGGTAGTAACGCGTACTATTTAATAGGGTAGTAACTAGCTATATTATATTAAAGCGATAATATAGGTCTAAGTTATAAGTAGCTAGAAAACTAGTGCTATACTTATTAATTATAGGGCTAATAAGAATATTATAAACTAGAGGATTATAACTAATACCTAACTAGAGGCTAATAAGTTAGAACCTATTAGGGGAATATAGGTATCTAAGGGACCTAACTATAATATATAGAAGTTAGTAACCTAAATAACTAATAGTATAAGTATCTAGTAGATAGCTTTATATAATTTTAAGATTAATAATAGTAATAATTATAACGCTATCCTAGGTATCCCTTAGTATATAATAGAGTACTCTAATCTTAATTAGAGGGAGTTAGGCTAGACCTTTCTCTTATATAAGAAGAGTATCTATCTTATTATAATTATAAAAAAACTTAGGTATATTAAGAATAAAGCGAGAGTAGTACTTATAGGGGTATTATAAGTTAACTATATATTAACTATTAACTACTAGGAGAATACTTAAAACCCTAAGGATACTAAGGGGATTAGAATAAATATCCTATTAAAATACTAGGACTTTAAGAAGGTATTTAATATTAAACTAATAGGAACTATACTAGAGTTTAGGACTACTAGGAGCTACCTTATTAACTTAGAGCTTAGAATTAAGCCCCTATATAAGCCTATTTACTTATTAGCTAAGAAGAAGTTAGAAGAGTTAAGGGATTATATTTATAAGGTCTTATAAAAGGAATAAATTTATTTATTAATAAGCTTAGTAGAGGCGCTAATCTTATTTATTCTAAAGAAAAGAGGTAAGTTAAAGTTATATATAAACTACTAGGGGCTTAACTAAGTAACTACTAAGAACTATACCCCCCTCCCTCTAATTAATAAGATCCTTAACTAGCTCTCTAGAGCTAAGTACCTTACTAAGCTTAAGCTTAAGGATATATATTACTAAGTAAGGATCTAGGAGGGAGATAAGTAGAAGATAGTATTCTATATATAATATAGCTACTATAAATATTATATTATATTATTTAGGCTTATTAATATACCTGCTACCTTTTAGATATTTATTAATAAGTTACTTATAGGCTTAATTAATATTATTTATATTATATATTTAGATAATATCTTAATTGTTACTAATAATATAAACTCCTATATAGAAGCTATAAGATAGGTACTTACCTAGTTAGAAGCTAATAGCCTCTATATAAACCCTAATAAGTATAAATTTCATAAGGAGGAGATTAAATTCCTTAGGTTTATAGTCTTAGTAAATAGAGTTATTATAAAATATAAGAGGGTCTAGGTAATAGCTAAGTAGCTAGTACTTATTATAATATAAGAGGTTTAGTAATATCTAGGATTTATAAGGTTCTATAAGAGATTTATTAAGAACTACTCTAAGATTTATAGCCTACTTACTAACTAACTTATTAATATAGCTAAGAGATAGCTAGTAATAATTAGGGAGGTATTAGTTACTTTCTACTAGCTCTATGCTTTATTTATAAAAGTACCTATATTATATTACTTTAATTCTATACTCCTAATTCAAGTTAAAACTAATATATTAGACTTTATAATAAGGGTAATACTAAGCTAGTTAGAGGGGGATATATAGAGACTAGTAATATTTATATCTTAGAAGCTTAAGGGCGTGTAATTATAATATAGCACGCTAGAGGTAGAACTACTAGCTATTAGGGAGGTAGTAATAAAGTAATAATACTACTTACTTTACCCCTAGTATTATATCTAATTTATTACTAACTACTTAAGTTACTAATACCTCGCGAATAAAAAGATACTTAGTAGCTACTAGGCTTAGCTATTATAAGATCTATTAATATTTAACTTTAAAATTAAATACTAGCTAGGTTGCTATAACCTAGCTAATAGTTTATTATAGAGACTTAACTATACCCTAGAGGATATAGAAATTAATAAAGCTAGGGACTTACTCTTAAAAGACTTCTTATAACGTTTTAATAATACTACTATTTAGAGGGTAAGTATTAGGTAGTAATAAGGCGCCTAATTACTAAATACCTCCTTAGAATAACTTATACCCTCGCTCTAGGAATAAGTTAAGAAAGCCTAATAGAAGGACTCCTTTTATATTAATAAGGAGTAGGAATAATAAGGTATAAAGTAGTTATTAGATAATCCTAATACCTTAAGATATTAGGAGGGCTTATATATCCCTAATAACTACTTATTTTAAAATAAAGTCCTTAGAGCTTTTTATAACAAGATACTAAAGAGGATTGGAAAATTATTCTTCTAGAATATATAAAAGGGCGATAAAAAGGAATATATTAAGATATATATAATATACTAATATATAAAATTAAGATACTACCTCTTATATAGTAAACTTATACCCTTACTAGTACCTACCTAGCCCTTCTAATAAATATTAATTAACTTTATTATAAAACTACTACTATTTCTAATAATAATAAATAAGCTATATAATAGTATTCTTATTATTATTAACTAGTTTATAAAATACTCCCTATATATCCCTACTAGGGAGTTACTTATTATTAATAAGTTAGCTATACTACTAACTAGATATATCTTCCTTATATTTAAGCTCCTAGAAGTTATTATATCTAATCGGGGATTGCTATTTACTAGTAACTTCTAGTCTAAAGTATACTACTTACTAATTATTAAAAGGAAGATTAGTACTACTTTCTATCCCTAAACTAATAGCTAAATAGAACGCTAGAACTAGAGTATTAAGTACTTTTTAAGGACTTTCTATAATATTAACTAAGATAACTAGGTAATATAGCTTAACCTAGCTTAATTTATTTATAATAACTCCTATTATAAAGCTACTAAGACGTTACCCGCTAAGCTACTAATAAGATATTCCCCTCGTAGACCTAATAATATTAAACCCTAGTTAAAGGCCTTAGTTATAGTAGTATATAAGAGAGTCTATAGCTTACTTATCTAGAGGTTAGCTATTACTAACCTACTTTAGAAGTATAATAAAATATATAGTAAGTTCTATAATTAGAGGAGGACCCCTATTACTTTCGCTATAAGAGACCTTATCCTACTTTTAACTAAAAATATTAGGTAGAGGCAGCCCTCTTATAAACCTTTTCATAAATATTTAGGCCTATTTAGGATCTAATAGGTAATTAATGGGGGATAGGCGTATAAGCTATAGATAGATAAAAAATACTAAATCTATAATATATTCACGCTTATATAATTAGAACCCTTTTTTAGCTTAGCCGTTTTACTATAAGATATCCTAATTAATAATAACGATAATATCTATATAATAAACTATATTATTACCTCTAGGGGCCCTAGAAATAACTATTAGTACCTTATTAAATAGAAGGGCTATAGCGAACTAGATAATTTATAGGAGCTATAATATAATATATTAATAGACTTATAAAGCAATTATAAAGCCTAATTATAAGTAAAAGTATTATAATCGCTATATAATTTAATAGATAACTTAATAAGTAACTAGTAGTTATAAAGAAATAGGATACGCTAGCTAAGTATTTTAATTTATTAGCTTAAAAGCCCCTAATAAGGCGAAAAGAGACTAGAAAAACGCTTAAAATTAATATTATATTACTATGAGAATATAGCTATAGGCCTAAACTAGGAAAGGCTAGAATACTAGAACGTAGGTATACGTAGTTATATTAAACTATTACTTAACCTTCTAAGTCTCTAGCTTATAGAGTTTTCTTAAGAGGATATATATTTACTACTAATTCGCTAATATTTTACTAATAGCATTAGCTCTATATCCTATACCTACTATTATTCCTTATAATTACCCCCCCCTCTAAAGCCTTAGTCCCTAAGGCGTACTAATAGGGTAATATAGCTCTATATTATTATAGATATTATTACTAACTATAGGGTAGCCTCTCTATGCCTTTATTATATTATTTACTCTTACCCTCTACGCTAGATCTAGGTAGTTATAGCAAATAATATATTTTTATTTTCCTAGCGCGTTATAGGTATTCTTAAGTTTTAATTATTACTATTATTTTTTAATTAGTTACTAATAGTTATATAACTATTTAGTAGTATATAACTA
The DNA here is from genome assembly GCA_036785755.1 of Colletotrichum ledebouriae. Taxonomy (NCBI): domain Eukaryota; kingdom Fungi; phylum Ascomycota; class Sordariomycetes; order Glomerellales; family Glomerellaceae; genus Colletotrichum; species Colletotrichum ledebouriae. Next base: position 79,923 of record JAVHLU010000033.1, read on the forward strand.
GTAATTATTTTACTTTATTACTTAGTAACTTAAAATATAAAAAGGCGTCTTCTTTTTAAGGTCTCTAACCTAGTTAGAATTTCTCCTCTTTATAATCTTTTTTAATCTAGCTACCTCTCCTATTTTAGCGCTTATTTTCTAAGTTTTTATTATAATTATTAAGTTTTTTCCCTTCTTTCTTTTAATCTTACTTATATCCCTCTCTAGTATCTTACTAATAGCTCTCTATAATATCTTATATTATATATATAGGCGTAGTTCTTATAAAATACCTCTATAATCCTAAGATCCTTTCTAGCGATCTTATTAGTAATACTAATAGTAGCTATCCTTACCTTAGCTATCTTTATAAAATATATTAGGATATTATCTACCTTTATTATATATATAGCGAGCACGCGTAGAAGTATATCTATTATAACTCTAATAAGAAGAAATATACTACTATAAGTCTTTATTAATTCGCTAATAGGTTATTATATATTAATATTTCCTAGGTCCCTTAGGAGCTTTAGGGAATAGCCTAGATAACTTAGAATATATTCTACTAGATCTAGATCTAGGAGCGTAATAGCATCCTAACCCCTCTTTATTATTATTATATTCTAGCTACGCTTAGTAACTATTTAATAGTATAGAAGTATATCGCTAAGCTTATTTATAATCCTACTACTAGTAGTAGTAACTATAATATAGAGTAGCTTTAGCTCTAGGAGCTTACCTCTATTTATAAGTACCTCGCGCTTAATATCCTAGTCTAAATAGGCTATTACTTACTATTCCCTTGCTAATTATATCCTACTAACTACTAGGTTTTAGGTTAGTACCCTTTATAATAGTATTAATATTCTTTAGCGCTTAAACGCTGCCTAGCTAGTATATATTTATAATAATAGTCCTATTAACTACCTCTATAATAAGATTAACTACTTACTTAATAACCCTTTAATAAAGCTAGTCCCTAAGCGTACTTATAAGCATAATATTACCCTTTTCCCTAGGTTTTATAAGGAGCTTTAGGAAAATCTCGCTAAGTATATTACTAATAATATCCCCTCCTACTTTATTATTATTACTAGTGCTCGCCCTATCTCTTATACCTCTTATTTTAATACCCCTACTAAGTATAGCTAAAGTCGTAGTAAAGAGTTAGTAAAGAAGACTAAGAGAGCTAAGGTTATTATTACTATCTCTAATAGTAATAGTTCTAGTAGCGAGTTAAGTAGTAGCGCTAGTAGTAAGTCGGCTAGTAATTAGCCTATAGGTAGCGATAGTAAGGATACTAATAGCGCTAGTTTAGCAACTAGTTACTATAGTAGTCGTAGTAATACTACTCGTAGTTATAGTAGTTATAGTAATTACCCCCGTAGCTATCCTAAGAAGTTAATAACTAATTAGATAGTTAGCTCTTTTCCCCTTTTATAAGATAATACCCCTTTTCGCTATAGCTTTAGCGATAATTCGCTACTTAATTTAATTAACGTTTTGCTTCTAAACTAAGTTCTATTTTATAATCTCGTGGTCTATAATTACTAACCTATTATAGTAGTTTTAGTAGCTAGTTATCCTACTTCTTATAAGCCTTCTTATATTATCTATTAAACTTATAAATAGCTTTATATATATTTACTAAGTTCTCTATAGGTTCTTATATATTATACTCTATAGGCTAACCTACTTATTTAACTAAGTATTATATATTATTACTAACGCCTTACTATATAATAATCTCTTTAACCTCCTATTCCTCTAGCTTATCCTTAAGCTCTAGGTATATAAATAAGCCTTCGCTACTTACTTAGTAATTATCCTATAGTTCTAATAAGGTAACTAAGAATATATTATATATCCTTTAGTACTATAGTAGTAAATAAACTCTATAAGCTTATATACTAATTAGTTCTATAATAGCTACTTATATAAACCTAGGCGCTAGTTTTTTATTCTTAAACTAGAAGTTCTTTATTAATAGCCTAACGACTTATCCCTAATAGTAGGTCTATTCCTTATACCTCGCGTAATAATACTTAGCTTACGCCTTAGTAGCTTTCTATTACTATTCCTAGGCCCTCCTATAAAGCCTCGAGATATATTTAATTCACTCCCTTACGCCCTATACTATAACCCTATTCGCAGGGGTTATATATTCCACATAATATAGGTAGTAGCGATATAGGGCCTCTATTAGCAAGTAGCTAGTAATATTATAGCGACTATTATTATATATAAACTTAGCCTCGGGTAACTAGACGGCTTATTCTTATAGTAAGTTACTAGTATATACTTATAGGTACTTTTCTAATATCTAGTATATCCTTTTAGACTACCTATTAGTTTAGGGGTAATACATAGTAGAGAGGCGGCGCTTAATAGCTCTCTCTCTTATAAATTCCTCTTAAAATTAGCTAGTAAGGAGCTTATTTTAGTTACTAATAATACCCTCTAGGGTACTAAAATAGTACTCTACCTATTTATAAATAATCCGCGCTAACTTAGTAGCTATTAGCTACTTCGTTATTAGGATAAATATTGCGAACTTAGTTATTTAGTATATAATAACGAGAACTACGTTATACTCCCCGCCTTTATACTAATAGCTTAGTAGTAGTTTAGTAATAAAGTTTATACTAATTTCTTAAAATAGGTATACTAGTAGGGGTAGTAAGTATAACTTTCTATAGGGCTTATACCTCGGAACCCGGATCCCTTAGTATATATAGCACCTTATAATATAATTATATATATCTATAGCTAAGTTTAGCTAGTAGAACTTCCTTAAGATTAACTTAGTAGTCTTATTTACCCCTATATAACCCGCCCTATAGTTATTATAGTATTAGCAAAGGATTTTAAGTCTTAGGGACCTCTCCTAGGGTATCTCTAACCTTCCCTTATAAAATAAGGTTCTATAGCTATTAATTATATAGCCCTTATAATTACTAGCTAGTCTATATACCCTCTCTAATTAGGTCTAGTAGTATAAGTCGTTAGCCTATAGTCTATAGATAAGACTTTCTATTACTTTAGAGGGTTACTAACTATATACTATTTTACCTATTATAAGCTCCCTTATAACTTAGCATAGGATATACTACTATGCTATAATAACCCTAGCTCTAAGCGAGTCCTCTAGGTTAGTAACCTCTCGCTAAGCGTTCTCCGCGTCTTCCCTTACTCTTTAGTATTAGGTTATTATAACTATTATAGTTATAGTAATATTAGTATACTATAGAGCGCTATACTAACTAGAGACTAAGGTATCTCTACCCCTAGAGCTATTTATCTAGAAAGGGCGTCGTTTTATACTAGCCCTTATAGTATTAATAAATACTCTTAAGGTCTTTATATTACCTTATAAAGTAGTAATACTTATCTAGAGGTCTACTAGTAGGTTACTAATTAACCCTAGCTTCCTCGCTAGGGTTAGGAGTATATTATTATATTTTACCTCCCCCTCTATATAATCTAGCCTCCTAGATAGCCTATTTACTAGGTTTATAACCCCTAACTTATACTCTAGGTTAAAGTTAAATACTAAGAGTTTATATACCTATCTAGCGAGCCTTCCCTAAAGGTCCTATACTAACGCGCTAATAACTCCCTTTAGTACCTAGTAGTCTATTAGGATTATAAACTCTTTTAATATACCCTAAAGGTAGTAAGCCTAGTAGTCTAGGCTTTTAATTATAATAAGAAGCTCTTATTAGCCTACTCCCTAACGCTACTTAGTATTACTAAGCTTCTATAAATAATAAGTAACTAGTTATTACTAGCTATTAATATATTATAATAAGATACTATATATAGCTTTTATAGAAGTATCCATTTTAACCCTTATTTTATAAGTTAGGTCCTAATATTAGAGAATAATTACTAAGTAGAAGGCGGCTTAGAGCTATTTAAAAGCTTATTAGGCCTCTTCTAGCTAGTAAAATTCGCTTCCCTTCTTACTATTCTCAATACCCTTTAGTAGGGATATTATAGGGGCTATAATACCCGAATAGCTTATAATAAACTTATAGTAGAAGTTATAGAATCCTAGGAAGACTTAGATCTCCCTATAGGTCTTAGGCGGCTTCTATTTAATAATAGCTTAGATATAGGTTTAATTTATTAATATACTTTTAGGCGTAATAATATACCCTAGGAACTCTACTTACTATTAGTAGAACCTATATTTACTAAGCTTAGTATATAGCGCCTACTAGTAAAGCCTATAGAGTACTTAGTAAAAGTCCTTTATATACTACTCTCTTATCTTAGAGTAAATTATAATATTATTTATATAAATAATATAATAAATATCTAGTAGCTTAGTAAGCGCTTAGTAAGTATATACCTAGAACGTCGCTAGGGCGTTTATAAGTTTAAATAGTATAATAATATATTTAAAGTACTTATAACGAGTCCTAAAAGCTATCTTCTAGTAGTCTTCTAGCTTAATATAGATATAGTAATATATATCTTAAAAGTTAATCTTTAAGATTTATTTTACTCCCTAAAGCCTATCTAATAGCTTATTAATAAGGGGGAGTAGATATTAATTCTTTAGTATTACCTTATTAAAGCCTTAATAATCTATATAAAGGTATAAGGATCTATCCTTCTTAGGTATAAAGAGAATAGGGGTACTTACCTCGCTTATTAAGGGTTAAATCTATCCTATTACTTAGTTATTAGTAATATATTAGTAGAGCTCCTCTAGCTAGTACTTATTTAGTAAGTAAATAAGCCTATATAGAGGTTTCTTCCCTTTAACTAAATTAATAGTATATTCTATACCCTCTAGAGCTAGGTATTCCTTCGCTACTTACTTATTAAATATTACTTATTTACTAAGTAGCTCTAATAGTAATTCTACTTTGCCCTCTAAGGTATCCTCTTTGCTTAGGGCCTCTATTCATAGCTTATAGGGGGTAATATTCCCTAAAATATATATAATATAAGCCTTCTAGCTATTTTTAATAACCTCTTATATAAATACTAATAGCTTAGCGATACTAAGGCGCTTATATCCCTAGGTATTTATCTAAGTATTAATTATAATACCCTCCCTTCTTATAGAGTATTATAATAAGAGGAGGTCCCCTGCTCCTTTAGGGTAGGGAGCCCTAGTAAAGAGTTGCTATATCTTCCTTAGTTATCCCCTTAAGTTAATAAGGAAGAAGGTTAACTAATATATATTCTAGCTTATTATAGAGGACCTATTAAACCCCTCTAATATAGGGGCGCGCGCTACTATAGGTTATAGTTATAAGGACTTTACTAGTTAACTACTAATAATATTAACTTAGGAATAGGAATCTATATCTACTACTACTTCTTATTTAGTAATATTCTAGAGAATAATTACCTATCCTTTTATAATATCTCCCCTTAGGAAGGTATCTAGTTTTACTATAAGTATAGGGGTTATTAATATAATCCCCTAGCTTATTCGTTTTCTAATAGGTTAAGTTCCTTAACCTCCCTTATAGATTAGATTATATTAACCCTTACCTTTTTAATAAATACTTAGTATCCTACTAGTATTTTATTTATACTTTATTATTTATCTAAGTAGTTTACCCTCCTATACCCTTTCTTCTTATAGCTAAAGTATACTAAGGGGTTAGATATTATAAGTTATATATTAGGGCTAAATATAGGCTAGCCCCTATTAGATCCCTATAATATACTACTAAATAGTTAGTAAGATATTAGGCTCTAGGTACCTCGCGTAGTTCTATAGCTAGGGCTCTATTAGCCTCCCCTTTAGCTCGCCCTTATTATACGGGGGACCCTTAGTATATACTCTTTACTTATATATTACTTCCTACTTTTACTCTATAGGGTTTTACTACCCTATTAGTAATATATCTCCTATAGGTATTCTACTTCTATAGCTATATCCCTTAGTCTCTATATTTTAACTTTTTATTATTTAAGCTCCCTATATAGAAAGGGGGCTAGTTAGAAGTATAATATATAAGCCTTAGCCTTACTATCTTCTATACTAACTATACCTAAGTTCTAATATATTACTAATTATTTAATAAAGAACTATATTAATAACTATATCTCCTTTTACTTTATTATATCTAGCTTTTTATAATACCTCCGCTCTTAAAGCTCTAGGTTAATATATTACTAGTAAATAAATACTATAAGGTTAGCCTAAGCTAGGTCTCCTTCTAGCCTAGCCCTATAGTATTACTACTAGGTCTATAGGGATAAGCTTATCTTTATAAGCGCTTATTAAACCTATTACTCTAGTATACTACTAGCGCGTAGTTAGTATCTATCTTTAACCGCCTAGATCTAATTACTAACCTAGTCTATAGTAAAGTCTTTACTTATAGTATAGTAGTTATATATAGGGGGTTTCTTATATTCTCTCTATAGGTACCTCGTCGCTAGGTAGTTAGTAAGTTCCTATAGTAGGGTAGTAGTTTATTCCTTATACTACTATTATTATAGATATATCTACTCTATAAGACTCTCCTACTATCTCTATAATAGTCCTATTGCTTAGATAAGGATACCTAAGATACTAGCTTCTTAGGGGGTCTTAGGTAGGGTACCCTATTAGCTACTACTTATTATTTATTTACTAAGCGAGGGTAGGTCTACTTACTCTAGCGCTATCTAGGACTAGGCCTACCCCCTTAGGATTATCTCTCCTATTATATTATTACTAGGGTTATCTATCCCCCTAGCGTAGTATCTGCGCTATATTCCTTATATCTTAGGGCTTAGCGAGTAACTTATATTATATTAGCTAAGACCCTCTTAGTTATATTCTATATACCTAGCCTAGGGTTTATTATAATTAAACTCTATTACTAATTCGTTAATATATTATTACTAGTTTATTTTAAATATTCTAATTAGCACTAGTTTCTTAAATCGAGGTAGAAATAATAGAGTTATAAGAATATAGCTATAGGCCTAAACTAGGAAAGGCTAGAATACTAGAACGTAGGTATATATAGTTATATTAAACTATTATTTAACCTTCTAAGTCTCTAGCTTATAGAGTTTTCTTAAGAGGATATATATTTACTACTAATTTGCTAATGTTTTGCTAATAGCGTTAGCTCTATATCCTGCACCCGCTATTATTCCTTATAATTACCTAGAGGTTATTAGTAGCTTACTAGGAGCGCTCTTAAAAATTTTATATCTACTAGGTACTAGTACCCTCCTTACTAAGACTAGTTATATCCCCCTTAATATTATTATCTCTTAAATAGATAAATAAGGTAATAGATAGAGCTATTAAACCCTTATAATACTACTTTAAGTTAGAAATACTAACTAAAGGAGTACTAGTAAGGTACTAGTAGAGATTAGGTTAATTTATAACTTTATTAAAAGCCTTATTTATTTTTTTAATATACTTAGCTTATATATCTTATATATCTAGCTACTTACTAGCTAGCTACTCTATCTCTAGGTAGTAGTAGTAGAGCTCCTCGTTCTACTTATATAATAACTTAGTCTATTTCTTAGCCTCCTTAGTAAGGTGCTACTAATACCTAGCTATATCCTCTAAGGTAACTACCTAGTAGTTCTCTATCTCTATAGAGATCTTAGCTTCCTTAGCCTTATACTTCTTAGGTATTATAATAGCCTTATTCTTTTTAACTTAGAGGGCTTTTTTAACTATAAGCTAAGTAGCGAGGATCTCCTCTTAAATATAATTAGATATTAGTAATAAATTATTAAGGAGGTACTAAGGACCTACCTTATTCTTAGTATATTATACCTAAAGGTTAAATATAGAACTAGCTTTATTTATAAAGCGTTTAATCTTATTAGTAATACTTATTATATAATAAGTAGCTTATAATAAGTTAATAAATAAGAAATAGAAAATATTAAATAAAATATATAATAATATAAGCCTTATTATTACTTATTTTAATATAACGCTTATATTTAGTAGAGGTATTTAAGAAATAAATAAATTAGTAATAAATTTAAAACCTAAAACTAGTAAAATACTAAATAAGTATTAGATAAGTATTAGATAAGAACTAGGAGCTTATTATTACTCTTAAAATAGAGAATTAAGCTTATAAGAAGCTTAATATAAAAGAGATCCTCCTTAGGGGGCTCCTACTTTATTATAACTAGGAGGTACTAGTAGTAGGGGTACCCCTAGAGTATACTTATAGTAGAGAGGGGAGCTTTACTAATAGCGTTAGTAGTATTAGTAGTAGAGGATAATATAATAATAAATTCGTTATATAGTAATTAAGATAAAGTTATTAATAGGGGAGTAAGAGGCTAATAGTAAGTTATTAGTAGTAGTAGTAATAGTATTATAAATCTAAAGAAGTAAGAAGGAGAGATTTAATAGGGTAGGATTTTAAATAATATTTATATATTTTTAACTTAATATTAAAACTAGCTTTTTATATAACTAAAAGGAGGATAATCTCTAGATTATTATATTATTTAACTTTATTTAACTTTACTATATATAGGGAGGTACTAGGTAGTTATTAGATAATAACTAATAGCCCCCTATATTATAATAAAAGCCTTCTTTATCCCTAGAAGGAGAATACCCTTATTAGACCTATAAAGGGGCTAAAAATATAATAATAATTAGAAAATATAATAATTTAGAGGGTAAATTTAAAGTAATAAAAACGAGCCTAAATAATAATATATTTTAATATAACCTTATAAAGGAAGGAGTAACCCTTATAAGGGGGCTTAGCTATAACTATTAAAATAACTACTAAGTAGTCCTAGACCTATTAGATAAAGCTATAAGAGTAGTTAGAGTAAGGGGATTAGCTTTATTACTAGCTTATTACTCCTCTAAGCTATAAAGTCCCTTAATACTAAGTATAAGAGCTATAAGAGTATCTAGAGTAGAGGATAGGTATCTTATTACTAGTTAACTATTCCTCTAAGTTATCTAGCTATCTAAGGAAGAGTTATATAACTAGAACGAGGGATATTAAATTCTAAACCTATAGAAACTAAGAGGTTATAAAGTCTTATAAGGAGGGGGGGGGGTACTAAGTACCCTCTAGATAATTATAGAGTAAATTAGTCTAAGGGTAGACTAGCTTAGAGGGGGGGGATTATATTATAAGCTAGGATAATATTATAGAGAAAAGGGCTTAGTAAGCTAAATTAGGGAAGTCTATAGGAGTTAGGGGCTATAGGGAAGCACTAGGTAACCCCTAGATAAGTCCTCTAGCCCTTACCTAGTAGACTAGAGGGCTAGAGAAGAATGTTTAACCTTCGCTACCCCTAACTATACTAACTCTATTACTCTGCACTACACTAGTTTATAATATCTCGCTCTATCTGAAGTTTATCCCTTTAGCTCGGGGGGCGTTCGCCGGTAATCTTGCTTGGATGAAGAGCTTTCTCGGTTAAACACTTAGCTGTTGGTGGAACTGTGGGCTATTAGTCAACGCTCTGGCAGATAGTGACACGGAAGTGCGACGCACAGTCGGGAAGCAAGAAGTACACTGCAATGCCCAGAAAAATCGTAACAAGTCCTTCGACCAAGAACGGCCAATGTAAAAGTAGTTGGTCACCGACAGAGCCCGTCGTCTTTAATAGTGAACATTTCAACAGCTGATGTTGTGGAGTTATGAAGCCGTTGAGACAGCGAACCAAGTTGGGCAAATTATTCAACTTTCCGAACAATATCTTCACTTCAACGAGCTTGATCTTGAGATGGCAGCAGCAGTTCAATTGGCGCCACCGATTAGTAGTCACAAAGGCGCATCAGCTGTAAAAGAGCACGTACCAGAGACCAAATGTGAACGTGGGTGTGACCAATGCTTCCTCAAAGTCGAAATCTTTGATAAGTCTGTTGAGTTGCCGACGGAAGAGAAGCTCAAATACCGAGCCGACCTCGAGAACGGAGGCTACGACGTTTACAAGCCACTCGGCTTGAGAGCAAGCTTTGCCTATCATGATCGATGCTAGCTCTGTGCTCACGTCTCTGCAGGAGGTCCGCCCAGGGGGCTTCGACAACATCCAGGTTTTCAACATTCCCAAATTCATTCCCGTCTACGGGCGTCCGCAGCCAGCGGTTATCAACGACAATAGAGAGGAGATTGAGCACTTTGCTCGTTGCATCCACAACAATATCGTTCAGAAGGTTCTGGTGCCATTCGCAATCATCTTGGAACTTCCAGAAGACTACATTGCTGCTCGTCATCGATACGACGAGGCCCCATCCTACTGCCATCACAGACACATGAAGAACCACGCACGAGATGCCGGGACCCACACCAAACTTGTGAATGTTTGGGCAAAGGGACACACCGATTCCGAAAGTCTGACTCTGCTCTTCCGTCAACCAGTGGCGGCTCTGCAATTGAATGGAAGCGACGGAACGTGGAAGTGGGCGGCGTTCCGCGGTATACTTTCTTTCAAGATACGTGGGCGGGGCTGACAAGTGCTGTACTAGGGTGAAACCACACAACGAACTCATCACGGTAAACGTGGCGGACGCTCTAGAACTTTTAGGTAACGGATTCTTCAAGAGCAGCATCCATCGTCACGTCGTTCCGCCAGCGGACCAAGCCGGCATCGATCGTTTGGGCGTCCTGTACTTCGTCCGCCCCGACGACAGTCTCGAACTCGGACCAGTTCAGAGCAGAGTCTTGGAGCGACTCGGCTACGACTCAAACGCCAACTCGGGCGGCGAACGGTTCAAGGCCAGGGTGAGAGCAGGCGTGTACAAAGCCAAGCAGGCGAGGAGCGAGATCTCGGAGCAGGAGATTCTGAAGGAGTCAAGGCCAAGTATTACGACTGGGTTTTAGAAGGGCGCAGCCATAGCAAGAGACCTTGTTATCGATCATCGTTGACGTACCTGTCAAAAACATCGCCGTCAAACTTTCTGCCGACATCCCGGTGGCTTCGAATCTTGGTCCTCAACTGGTTCTCGCCCCAAGTGTCATATTTCCCTTCCAAGAAGGCCGAGTCGACCGGCCTTGCACACGCCGTTCGTCACGACCTCGAACGCTTGCCCGATGTTCACGACGAACGACCCGGGGAGGGCGGGCACATCGATCCAGTCGCCGGTCTTGTTGAGCGCCTGCAGGCCGTTGATGTGCGGCGGCGACGCTTGCAGCAAGAACGTCCACCATCCCGACGAATCTTTGTGCGGCCCTACGCCCTGGCTGCCGGCTGCGTCCTCCGGCAGGGCCGGGTAGTGGACGAGTTTGAGCCGATGCTGGTCTGATAAGAACGGGAGGAGGGTTTCGGGCGGCAGTGAAAGAGCCTTGGCGACGAGTCTCAGAAACCGTTCTCCGAGGAGAGTCAGCTCTGAGATGTATTCTTCCACTACGGGACGAAGCTCAGGATACGCGGACGGCCACTATACTTCATTAGCATGGAGCCAGGCTGATCAAACATCCCTTGCCTTCTCATACCTGATTCGGCCCCTTCAGGCGTTCACTCAGAGGCAAGCCTTCCTTCCATCCGTCGTTCAGCTCGGTCGCAAACTCAACCTGCTCTCTGCGATCACTTTTGCCCGCCGTGGTCTCCGAACCGTCTTCGCTGTATCCTAAGAAATGAGGGGAGTTTCTCAGCGAAATCTCATTTTTGGCTTGCGCAGGAAGCGCGAAGAGTTTGGGAAGAGCCTCGACCATGTTCGAAGTCGTCCTTTCTGGGACGCCGTGGTTGACGACATAGAGGAAGCCGACGTTGACGAGCGCGTCTCGGAGCTGATCTAAGAGGACGGGCTCCGTGGCGGGATCTGAGGCGAGGGAGAGATCTACGCGGGGAATTTCTGTGAAGCTCGTTGACGGAGACATGGTCAACTCATTTGCGGAGTGCGCGCGAGACCATGATTCTGGTGGGAAAATCTGAGCCTTTTTCCTTTTGTGTGGCAGCCCTTCGGCAGCCTCATCGATGTCAGTTGATTTTGCTACGGACTTCTCACTGACACAGTGTCGTGATGCGTATATAAGCCGCAATTGCACTATCGCAATTGTGGTTCCACTTTTGCGGCTCATCCTATTCGCCACAGTTATGAGCCTAGCTCTACACTACCCTGACTGTATGCTAGAATGGTTTGAGTACGTCTTTTGGGCTTACGTAATCCCTACCCTAGGGGTTCGAGGTTCGAGGTTCGAGGTTCGAGTCCCCTACCTTAGCGTTATAGGTTCGAATCCTAGCGGCTTAACTACCTAGACTTTGGCGAGATGTACCTAATTAGAAGGTTGTAAGTGTTGCAGTTCCGCGCTTATTAGGGCGAAACTGAGGGGGTATGTCGTGATGCGTATATAAGCCGCAATTGCACTATCGCAATTGTGGTTCCACTTTTGCGGCTCATCCTATTCGCCACACACAGCGAGGCCCTCCGTAGCCGGCGCCGAACCCCGGCCGCGCGGGGAATGGCGCGAGCTCGGAGCAAGCGCACGTCATTCCAAACCCAAAGCCACCTGCGAATCAGCATTCTGCCGTATATGTTACACTACGCAGTGTAACGTCTGAACATTGCCGCGAATGACGAAGAGCCGTCGGGGACAATACAGTGGGGGTCAACTATGGCCCGGCTCAGACATCAATGTCGACACCAGCGCGTCGGAGTGTGTTATTGCCATGGAGCCAACAATAGAAGTACTATCCTTTCTTCTTTGTAAAGACTTGGACAGCAGTAACTCGTACTGGGCGCTGTACTTGTTACAGGCAGGCATGCACATATAGCACGTCAATCCAGGACAAATTCTCGGCTCAAAAAGCAAAAGCAGAGACCATGGATGTGTTCCAATGCCCAGAGGCGGATTCGAACCGCCGTCAACACGGATCAGCTGTGTAACTAGACCACAACGTATCATCCTAACCAACTAGACGATCTGGGCGATTGATCTCGAGGATCCTTGGAATCTGCAGTCGAGTGTGGGCTAATCAGCCCTAACGGGCCCGCAGCGGTACTTTAGAAGACATCTCAAGACTCAACCCCGCCGGCGCGCTTAATGTCGGCTCGCCCATGATCAGGTTCGACGCGGATCAGAGTCAAGACTAACACCAACGGATTCTATTGCTATTGGGTAAGAAGATAATACACGCATACAAAAGCCGCGTGAAGGTGGCTCATGACTTAACTACCTTGCATTGTGCGGATGCGGCAGCCGATGGATCGGACTCCGACGTCGCTTTCAGCGTCACCACAGCAGCATCCGCAGCTTCAACACTAGCACCCACCGATACGTGGGCCGTCTTGACCTCGCCAAACTTTGCAGTGAGTAGAGGATTGGGAACCTCCACGCGCCAGCCGGTGCCCTCAACCTCAGCAGTCAATCGGTAGACGTCCGACTCGAGAAACGCCGACACGTCGTCAGGATGTTGAACCTCATTTGGATCGACGCTTACGTATGAGCCGCTGTTGCTAAGCTGGAATGAGCAGGTCACACCCGAGCCGGTTGGTGTGTTTTGGCTCAGATCCGTCACCAAGCCGTCCTCAAGGGAAACATCGTGTACGCTTGCGCCACCTTCTCCACTGATTGAGCGAACTGCGATCGTATACGAGAGGACGTTTTCGGCATCGCGATGACGGTCAATCATGTAGAAATGGAGATCGTTGGCCTCGTCGATATACTCGAACTCACTCCCTGAGTTGGTCCCCGCATGGAACAGCGCGTCGGCAAGTTGACGGTAGTCGCCCATGGTGATCATCGCAACGGAGCCGTTAGGTCGGTAAAAGTCAACGAGCTCAATGTCCTCGGGATGGGCGTCAATAACCCATTGAAAAGGTTGGCGGTCGAGATTCTTCGACTTGCTGATAAGAACACCCGAATCTGGAGTAAAGCTATCGCTTCCCATGCGGTCAACAACCTCGACGTCGTAATTGTCCCAGCCCCCGCCATCGCACAATGGCTCGATTTCGATATCGCACGCTGGAGACCGGTCGGCATCCATGATGATGCGGATCCCCATCAAGCCGTCGCCGGGATCAACAGATCTGGCAGTCAACTGCGCCACGGCGATTCCCGATGTAGCCAACGCCTCGCGAGACAGCCAGAGAATATTGGATCGATCAATCAGTCCGAGCTGGAACTTGTCACGCAGGGTGTGCAGTGACCCCATGGATGCGCCCTGGACGGCAGGAATCTGCCACCTAGTGTGTGGCCCACCCGGTCCATTGAACGAGCCACGAGACATCATGGACCAAATTCCCGTGTACGACCTGCGCAGTGGGTTGCCGTAGGGGTTGTTGTAGTTATCGCCGATATCCAGCAAGTGGCTCAGTTCGTGAGCATAGACTGCCATACCGGAGCTTTCGCCCTGGGTGGACGAACCTCCACCAGCGTTAGGCCAAAGAGTAGAAGCCGCCGCCCAAGATGTCCAAGGAACGTAGCGAGTGCGAGCATAGTTGGGTAGAGACGTGTTTCCAGTCCTGGGCGGCCCGAATTCATCGGGGACATCTTCGGGGCTGTCGAACTTCATCTCTCCGAACTCCTGCCACGTAGACGACTCATCTTGGCCGGCGGAGAGAATGAACACGAGCTCGAAAGCATCGGCAGTCTCGTTTCCGACGTCTTTGCGCCAAGCTGAGAGTGCATCTGTTCGAATATCCAGATTGCACGTCTCGCCGACTGGGCACGCGTCCGGGTTCATATCGTCAGATATACCGTACTGATAGCCGTTGCCGGGAAGCTGGTACGCTCCAAATGAAGTCAAGTCAACGCCGAAACGACCAGCCGAATCCTCCATCCAGTACTCGTGGAGCGTGTGGCCTTGATTCAGCTCGCTCGGAGTGTTGAGCAGGTCGCGATAGAAAGTCGGCACCTTTTCACGCGCGACATCGGCTGCAGCTGCTTGCGGGTTATCGAAGATCGTCGAGTGCACAGGTTGGCTGATTGTGAAGTTCCCGTCTGGGTAGTCGACGACCACGAGGGCGATATTGAAGTTTCGGCTCGAGCCTTTCCGCGCCGGGTTTGACCAGTCAGTACCGGGCGGCTTCACCCAGTCATCCCAGGTCATGTTGTCTGGATTCACCCAGTTCTGGGGGTCGATTGGTTGGAAAGGCGTGTACGGGCTGCACGACGCAAAAGCGGCGGGCTTGACCATGACTGCGCCGATGGCGGCAGCGAGGACGGCTTGAAAGCCACTGCGTCCATGGCCGCAGAGCATTTTGTCAACTATTTGGCAATTGACAGGCGATTCTCTCACGAACCACCACCAGACACCGGCGCAGGTCAACAGCCAAAAGACGACAACGCGCAGGCGGGAAAGGCTGCCGGTATAAATGTGCTGGTAGCCGCGATATGAGAGCACTGCGCACTTCTTTTCTCTGACCTCATGATGGCTCGTTCCCCGCTCCAACGTTATCTCCTCCTCCTTCCATACCCCCGGTTCCTGCTTCGTGGTTGCGCATTGCGGTCCAGTCTGCGGGTAAGAGCATGTTGTATGCCAAGAGGCTCTAGTCTGCTCATCGGCCTTGTGCGATGGCACCTGCTGCTTCAGGAAAGCCTCCATGTCCACTTGGACGCGTTGATCCACGAATGCACTGGCTTTCGCCGAGAATTATCGGATAGCTCGGTTACGAGGAGAGATGACTTGGCGCGAGGCTCCTCACAGAAGGCTCTGGGGCTGAGGCCTTTGCATGCCCTCAGAGGTTGAAATGATATTGTTTCAACGATGGCAACATGAGAAACGAAGTAATTAATTGTAGAGCCATATGAGGAGGAAGAAGTGATAAGCCAATCGTTTCAAACAGAAAACGGATGGCTGGGGACATTAGACCAAGGCGGGGTCATCCATGAGTGGGGCTCTTCGGACTCCGCATCCGGTGTCGGTTCGGTCAGTCCCGGAGAAATCACGGGCTTGAACTGCGACTGCTCGGCGTCGGACTGGCCCAAGCTTCATCGAAAAGGCCCGTTCTGGCTGATAGCTTACTGTTTTCTCTGGAACAGGCAGCGGAAGACCATGACTTTTCCAACCTTCGAGGGCCACCAGTACCTGATGGTAGCCGTTTTGAACCCCGTCACCTCCTTGCACAATATGCAGAAGGAAGTCAGAGAGCCTACTCTTTAGGTGGGCCAAAAGTAAGGGCAACACTCAACCGAATGCTCTTTCTTGGTATTATATCGTGTCATCTAGCATGCGTATCGCAAACCATGAATCTCGTATAAATCCTTCGCTACGCCAAGCCTATTCGCTTGAAAGATCCTAATCTCTGGTGCCCAGCTCCCAGCACTTGAAGTCTCTCAATGCTCTATTACCAACTTCTTCAACACCGTCTTTCCCGATAACAAATGGTTCGACCGCAACAATTTTTGGCACGTCGGCGTAAAAGCGCGTCGTCAGCGCGGTGCGGTCATTGGCAAATATTTCCATGACGCTGACGTCGAAGAATATTCGGAGTGACAGCAGCTCTCTCTGTGTCGACTCCCCATCAGTCTCACGGTCGAATTCGAATAGAGTATGCGGCGCACGTTCTTCGACCGTTATGGCCCCAGGGATTGTCGTGGTATGAGCGCGTTCTACTCGGAGTCGTTCCGATAACGGGTCGAATACGATCACCGTCTTATAAGTAGGATCTGTGTTAAATGGGTTAGCTTAGTTATATGTCAGCGGTACTGTTTTTGGTGATGATTACTGCCTGCAAACCTGAAACGTAATCCGGCCGAAAGAACCCAAGAGGCGATCTCGAATGTGGCAGCCACCTCCAGAGCCGGAGATCCTTCAGGAGATACATATTTAGGCAATTGGTCTGCAGAGGCTGTGACGGAAAGCGGCTCCACGACCCCCCGAAGCCTTGACAGTCGCTCGTCGGGCACTGCACACAGAGTCGTGACCTCATATGTGGGCTTACCGCACCACTCCTGGCCGCTATCCTGGCGTAGGCCAATGAACGGGATGTCCTCAAGAGGCGAGACAAGCGCTCTCGAGACGTTTCTTAACCTCTGAATTTTCAGGGTGCGGGGAAGAGAGAGAAATCCGCTCCAGCCCTGACGGCCTCGCGATTCCGAGGGCAGGTCTTCCTTAACGACCCATCCAACTATAATTCGTCGTTGGGTCGTTGGGTCCCAGAAAGAGTTTCCAGCGTAGAAGCTCCCATGATCAAGACAGCCTCCGTAGAGATACTCTATCGTCGGCGAGCCTCCATGAGCCTTTAGCTTGCCGCACATCCAGAGTTGGCCGTGGTTTGAACTGAAAGCTGAGCGACCTGTGTTCTATTGCCGGAGCAAACGTCCTTTGTCGCGATGGCTGCAAGCGCTCAAGGGGAGGGTCGTCGTGAAGAAGGGCATATAGGACGAAGTCTATAACGAAGGAGGATATATATAAGTATCTATATATCCAACTATAGGAAGAAGTCTCTCTAAATAGGGGTATATAGACCGAAGGGATATATATACCCGCTCTAGAACGGGTAGGACTACACGTGACTATATAAGTAGGCCCTATCTTATATAATAAACCCCTCTAGCCTTATAATATCCCCTAAGGCTAAATATAAAATAAAATAAAGCTATTTATAACTAAATATAATAAGGGGAATAGCGCCCTAGGGATTCTATATAGCGCTACCTATAGAATAATAGAAAGAGGGGGAGTAGTCTACTTAATAATAAGGGGAGTAGCTTACTTAAGGAGGCCTAGCTATAGCTATAATAAGGGGAGTAATCTACTTATAAGGGGGTTAGCGCGCTAGGAGGGCCCCGCGCTATACCTACCTTAATAATAATAATAGGAGCGGTCTGCTTAATAATATAGCTTATATTATAATATTTATTAGGTATTTAATAGAGGGTCTTATAATACCCTCCTCCTAAAGCTTATTATATAAGTAGGAGAACTTATTAATATATAGGGTAGCTAGGATAGCTTCTTTTTCTAGCTCTATAAGCTAAATAATTTATTTAGCTTTATTAAGCTAGATTACTAAAACGAAGTAATTATAATATTATACTAGCTAATAGTAAGTATACTTATAGGGGTATTATATATAATCCCTATTATTATCTCGCTTTATTATAGAGTTTTTAATAGGGGTAGGTTTAGGTATACCTATTAATATAGTAAATATACCTATAAGGGTACTAGGCTGCTTTAACTACTAAGTAATAAGGGCGCTAAATATTAAAGCTATCTTAATAAAGGGGCGTAGCTTCGCACTAGTTTACTTAGCTATAATAACCTTAATTAGGACGTTATAGGCCTACGTAGGCGCTATCTGCTTACTAACTGCCTTAAGGAAGCGCTTAGTTATAATAACCCCCTGGATTTTAGGGATTTTAAGCGACCTCGCGCGCTAATATATAGTATACTAATACTAATACTAAGTATATAATAATATAGAGCTATTCGCCTACTCTAGAATATAAAAGTATTTATCTTAAATAGTAGTAATTATAGCAAGGTCTATAGGGGTAATTAACTACTTAAGCGCTTATATAAGGGATTAGAAGGAGGTATTTTTTATAACTACGAGGTCGTTCTAAATAACTATAAGTAATAAGGGGTTAATAATATAGTATATAAAGTTCTAGATATTATAATAGCTGCTAAGGAGGGACTTTTAGGTTTCCTTAGTAATACTATAGTTAGTTACGCGCATAGCATATTTATTATAAATATTATTAATTATAAGAGGTAGTAGAGGTAGAGGCTTTATATTATTTAGGTTTTAATATATATAGCGCTACGTAGCTTATTTATTATATTTATAAATATAGGTCTTATAAGCTTCCTTACTATACTATATAGTAAGTTTATTAATTATTAGAGGGTATACTATATAGCGTATAAGATTAGATATAGGTTAACTACTTAGGTTAATATAGTCCTATACGCCTACTTAGAGGGTATAGAAGCAAAGCTATAAATACTAAGTAAGCTAGTTACGTAGCTTAGAGAGATAGTAAGTATATATATATAGCTAAGTAATAGAAGGGTTAGATAGAAACGTTATATTAGTAATAAAGAGGGGTTAAATAGAGGGCTAAGAGGAGGGCTAAAAGGAGGGAGTTAAAAGGAGCGCCTAAAGCTATTATAATATATAAGGGGTTATATAAGAGAGGCGTATTATAAGTAAAGTTAAACTAGCTAAGAGCTAGGCTTATAACTATTATAATAGCTATAAGCGCTTAAGGGGAGGGTTATTATAAAGAAGGGTATATAGGACGAAGTCTATAATAAAGGAGTATATATATAAGTATCTATATATCTAACTATAGGAAGAAGTCTCTCTGAATAGGGGTATGCGGACCGAAGGGATATATATACCCGCTCCGGAACGGGTGGGACCACACGTGACTACGCAGGTAGGCCCCATCCCGCACGACATCCTTCGACCCCCATGATGAGAAAGTCGTGCGTTCTGTTGTCATCCGCATCTCGAAGGCTGAGAAAATTTGTTACCTCCCAATTCACGCCGTTGTAAGTCGGCCATGATGGCGATGGAGAATAGTTGGGAGGGAGGGAGACTAGTGGCGCCAAGAAGGTCCATTTCGTTATGTCCTCGCTGTCCAAGCGGTAGATAAATGGTGTTGGCCCTTGGCCGAGAAATCCACCCGAAACAATGCCGTAGAGAGTGGTGTCTGGGTCACCTAAAGTCCTGGCCATCGAAGGCCACGCAGAGACGAAAGGATCCCGCCACCCTGTCACGTTGAGACCAGGAGGGGGACCAGGCAAGACTGGGTTCGCCGCATTGCGATCCCAGGTTCTGCCGCCGTTCGTCGAAGTCGCGAGATGAAGGCCTTCTGACCCGTAGTTGTATGGTAACGTGTGATGAATGGGTAGGATCTTGGCTGAGGTGTAGAACACCGTCAATTGCCCAGGGCGGAGCTCGGCCGGCGACAGACATCCCGTGAAAACGCCCCCTTGGTCCTCGTCTTTCGTGGGAGTGATCGATGGCTTAGGGGAGACATTCCAAGATACCAAATCATGGGACGTCGCAGTTCCCCAACATATGTTACCGCATTCTGCGCCCTCTGGATTCCACTGAAAGCCGATGTGATAACAGTCGTTGATGCGGTCGTGGCCAGGCGCACAGGGGTCGTTTAGCCAGCCTGTTGGGGCGATCAAGTGAATGTTCGGTGGCCATTTGGAGAAAGCGCTCTTTCGTTCGACGCAGACATCGTCGTCGTCGGCGGGTTCCGAAACAGAGGTGGATCTAGAATGCACATATGATTGTTCTGATATTGAATTTCCGCGAGACTTAGCAGGATGTGTGTAAGAAGAGCTGTCTAGGCGGCACGAAGACATGGCTCTAGCATCAATATCTTTAGTCATTTCCCAAGTCGTCGATTAAATGAGAGACAGCTAGATGTCAAAGTGACGAAGAGTTCCGTGGTTTTTGAATTGATGGGTGTCATTGAGCTTTCGTCGCCATTAATATGGCAGACGTCGGGGCATTCCTCGCTGAATTGCCTTTTAGGGACGGTTGCCGGACACATGCCGATCCCGTTCCACGTAGAAAGCTCAGCCACTGCGAGAGACACGACTGGCCAATAGTTCGGGAATAGAAACGTCGTGGAGTGCCATTTTGAATCGTGATGCTGTGCTTCCCCAAAGTCCGATGTGGTTGGGCCGGGTAAACTGGGACTCAGGCTTAAATCCGGACACCTTATGCGCCACCTGATTCCCTGTTGATGACATGTTGTTCCCTGGCGACCAATTTGCCTAACTGAACTGATTCGATTACGACGATGTTTGATGCTGAGATTCATGTTACAAGTATAGAGGTGCACCCAAGTCATGATTGCATAATCTGAGCCGGGAAGATATCCGATCTTAGCGTTTCGGCGTAGAGCTGGTGCCCCGTTAGTTCGGAACCCCAAGCCTTTCGATGCGGAAACGATGAAACTTTTAATACCGCAAACTAACTTTGAGAGAGAGTGGGCATGGCATCACAGCCATCACAGGTCTTGGCATAAAGCATTACTGCAGTGTACCCTCGCAATAATCTTGCTTCGATATGAGTGATTAGTTCCAGATTGTCCTTGATCAGACGCTGTTGCGTGTTCTCAAGCCGCGGTGGTTTGGGCGTTACGTCTGAAATCCCCACGTCCGAAGCCGAGGGGTCTTCGGATTTGACTGCTTTTGGCTTCGATCCCAATGGGACTACCCAATTCCCGACGTTCGACACCGATTGGATGGCCAGCCGGACAAAACTACTTTCGGAAATTCTGAACAGGTTCCTTGCCTTGTTCGCTCTGTTCAGGAAAGGCAACCACCCCTTTTTCAAACCATTCATGCAATTGATGGCCAGTCTAAACTTCACCGAAAACTCCATTTCCACGGCTTGGGAGGAAAATTCGTAAATGCCGCTCGTCGTATGAGGGTGCAGTCAGGCAAACGCTGTAGTAAGACCGAGCTATGTTGCGGTCATGACATTGGTCAAACCATGAGGATTTTCTGGGTCATGAGAAAGATTCGCATATATCGTCGCCATTTTCGATGTGCAAAGACCATGGAAATAAAGGAGCAATTCAGCCGAATAATTCAACCGAGCCGTAGAACCGAATTATTGCTGCTCAGCTCGGATTGCTAAGCCCGATTGGGACGGCTCCCGACAATTCTTCCACCACAAAAACGTGGCCAGAAAGAATGGTTGTGTGAATGCTTGCGAGGCTAGAACCATCGTATGGCATATGTAAAATTCTGCTCTGCGCAGGGCTCCAGTCGGAAACCATAGGACAAATGAAATCAAACCCAAAGGTGCTCCTTGGATTGTTGTTTCATTTAGGGCCACTGCTCCTCCGATGAGACTAGGAAACTATTTAGAAAAATAAAAGGCGCTCAATGCGGCAATTCGAGACCCTGTGAGACACATCGGCTTGGCGAGGCGGCAGAAGACAGGGACCTCGCCATGGCGGAGTTGCATGATCTGGGAGGATGCGTGAGACATATGTGGAAAGATTCGATCCAGACTTCTAGAGTTGATCTAAATCCCATGTTCAATATAGATCAAGACTTTGTCGTGAACACAAGTATTCGTACCGTAAGATGAAGCCGTCACCAACTGTCACCCAGGCCTGCTAGGTGCCAGTTGAGCATCGACGCGGCGGCCAGTGTGGGGCCGCAAAAGGCCGATCTCGGACGGAATTCGCCCGTCTACGGAGAAATCTTTCGGCGCACGTGATCCCACCTTCCTCGAACTGTCTTACTCAACAACTTGCATTTTAAGGACACTGCTCAGCATATCCTCGCGTCCGTCTTCTCATCCGTACGCATCCAAACCTGATTTGCTAGTATTCGACCCTTTCGGCTTCGATTTCATATTCCCGCCGTCATGTCTTCCACACCTTCTCAACCACCGCCGACCACCGCTGTACCGGCCCAGTCCGAGCCGGCGGCCTTCGCCCACATCGAGAACTACATCGAAACCCGCTGCAACGCTTCTCCCATCTACGCTTTCCTCTTCAACCCCGGCCTGAGACTCACCCATGTTTCAAAGGGCCTGGTGGTGGCGCGTCTACCCGTCGCGGCAAACCACCTGAACTCGTCGGGCAGCATTCATGGCAGTGTCTCGGCCACCATTGTTGACTGGGCAGGTGGGCTTGCGATCGCTGCGTGGGACCTGCGCGAGGCGACGGGCGTCAGTGTCGACATCAACATCAGCTACCTCTCCGGCGCGAAGCTTGGTGATGAGATTGAGATCGAGGGCAGGGTGGAGAAGGTCGGAGGCAGCTTGGCCTTCACCCACGTCAACATTTACAAGGTTGCGGGCGATGGAACGAGAGGGGCGACTGTGGCCAACGGGAGGCACACGAAGTTCGTGAGAAGCAGATGATCACAACATGTTTTTGGGCAAAGATGAAAGAATCCCCGCAAATACTCTTCGAGACACCGCGTAGACCAGTCGCATGATTAGAATCTAGATGATCGGTACCAGTGTTCCAGAAGATATCGAATTTGTGAAGCAAGATCCACCGTAAGTCTTTCCCCAGCTTTGCAAGAACCCATCAGTTCAGCCGATGATGGAGCCTCAAACGCCCGCAGAAATCAAGGTCCCTCGACAGACGGTTGCTGAATGAAGGCTCTGCTCGTACTTGAAGACCCACGCCATCCGGTTAACGCTGCTGGGAGCTGAGAGCTACTTACAACGCCGTCGATCAGGATGCACAGCAGGACTGCATTTCCAGTAAACATGGTGAACCACGGCCTCTTCATCCTCGCTCTCCACCATCTCGTGTTGTTGCTCACCATCACGAGGATTGCGCCATCAAACAGCTCAAAAATGAGACTGAGGGAGAGCACGGCCACGGTGGCTGTCAGCCAGTGGTATTGCTCATCCGCAGGTAGCGAGACAAAGCCGATTCTCTGACTGGCGCTCTTGTCGACTAACAAAGGCGCCGTGTCGCAACTGACAAGGGTTGACTGGGCTGCCTTAAACATCGGCGAGCACCATCTGGCCTTCAGGCCATCAACCTTGCGTCCTTTTGCGGCCAGAGCAAGACTAATGAGCTGGAGAACCAGAGGAGTAACCAACAGCATCAGAGCGAGAACGGCCAGCCAGGCTTGACCAATGAGACCGCGATCTGTTGTCACCGGCTCCGGCCCAAGAGACAAAACGCGCACTGGGGTTGCGACCGAGGTCAGGAGCCAGACGCACCTTTCACCGAGGATCGTGCTCACTTTTGGTTCGCTCGGTTGTTTGTTCTCTTCAGGCTCGCAAAGGAACATCTCCAACATCGTGTCTGCTGGAAGGACGCGCGATTGACTCCCGGAAGGCACTCCATAAGAGGGCAACCCCGTTCTCTTCCACAATCAAGAACGCTAGTTGCATCATAGCCCCAGTGTTCAAAACCACTGCAAGCGGCATCCACACCATGGCCTAGTCAGGCACGAGATGAGTGGTATAGGCCTGGATGGTGAAGTAGACGCTAAAAAAGGCCGGGATTATCGAAAGAGCTTGTACCTTCTCCCAACGTGTAACTCGCAGCACGGTCACCGGCAAGTGGATAAGGATCCATGCCATCGTGTACGGCCACGGCAAAAGGTAACCGCCGGGTCAGGGCGAAGGTATGTCGGTGAGCCACAGGGCTCCATGTTTCGCCGGGACGCATCGAAGTCGCTGAGCAGGTCGTGCTGTTGTCTGTTCTGTCGAAGCCAACTACAGTGGTTGGCGAAAAGGTACAAACGTTCAATATGCTACAACAACTACATGATCAAGCCTCTACCTTCTGTTGTGATGGTCATAGTGCGGACGGAATTTCTACGCAGAAAACCTCTGCTTGAAATACTTCATAGCCCATCCGCCTCACACCAAGAGTCTAGAAACCAATTCGTCGGCCGTGGCATGTATTTCTTGCACTTTCTGACTCCTCCCTTCGGCACAAATCTCATAATTGGTTGGCACCATGCAAGCCCCTTCCATAGCTCAGACATGTCACTGCCATGCAAGGCCTTGAAAAAAGCCACATCCCTTGCGTTTCCTAATACAGCGAATCTCGGCAGTTCCTGTGGGCACTTCGGGTGCGGGGGTATCTAAGACAGCTGAAGTAGGAAATCGGCACGGCAGACTGGATCTTCGTTTATGCCTGTTTCTAGACTCTAGTTGAGGGCTGGATCGTTGTCGAGAACCCTGCAGGTGCGTAGCAGTTAAGCAGGGTGTTATGCCAGCTGACCCCAACCTCGCGCTTCTGGCTCTAAGCCGAACCCTCATGCTTCAGTTACTTTTACAATCCTTATTCATCGGTTCGAGTTTCCTCGGAAAGCCATTACTCACGCGGACTATTCCAAGACGAGTCAACGGGATCTCGCTTGAATTGAACACTTCGGTCACGGAAGTTATGTGGACCTGAAGGGAACGCGGACGAAAATGACACCAGAAGAGGCGAAATCTATTTTTGAAAGGTTTGGTTTTCCAAGGCAGCTCTCGAAGCTGTATTGCAAGAGATGAACGCAGATTCGACCAGCTGGACCTTACGAGAGAAACTCCTTCTGCTGTAAGGCGCCGAGGTAGCCAAAGATGATATCACCTCAATGCTGAGAAAAGACCTGTGGTCTGACTAGAAGCAGAGCCTATGGACCTATCTACGCATTTCGGAAAGCAGAGCTACAATTCGTCTAAAAAGAATAAAAAAATACTTTTGACCAAAACGTGCAGCTTGAAGATGAGAACGAGTTCAAATGAGGAAGCTCACAACTCAATGTTGTTCACTAAGCCTAATAAATGATCTGATAGAAGCAAAGGCAAAACCTTTCCCAACCTGAACCTCAGAACAACAGAATACAGGGAAAACATGTGTATGACTTACATTGGCAACGTCAAGTGGCCTCATACCTAGTTTAACTTCCTCTCGGCAGCGGGATATGCTTCCGCCCTGCCGCCAACACTTATGACTCAGTCCAATAACCAGATCCCGAGGACCACTTTCAAATATCATAATTGACTCAGTCTAACCATCAACTCACCACCAAGTCAGATACGCCCCTCGACGTCTCCGGTCAAAATTGATATGAGTCTCTCATCTTGCGCCGCAGCTGCATCGGCGCCCAGCAACGGGTCGCTCCTATGGGACGTGCAAGCCAACCTCTGGTATCCTGTGACTAACCCCCTCGGTCGTTGCTATACCAAAGACGCGATTGTCGGCTTTATGAGGCGTTGTCAAAAACACAATCTCCAGCTCATCAGCGACGAGGTTTACGGTCTCTCGACATGGATTAACGACATCAACTCGTCACCGGTGTCCACTCCCTTCACGTCGTGTCTGTCTATCGATATGGTAGACATAAGTATGTTTTCATTCATGTTGCTGTCGTAGGTTGGTTTCTCAGGCCGGCCCCGGACCTGGAGGTCGTAGACGTGAGGGTGCCACAACGTGGGAAATTGTGGCAAACCGGACCCCTTCCACATAAGCCTGATACTATGAAAAAAGTAAAATCTTCTTGCCGAGCCCTTCTAGAATCCTACTGGCGGTTGGAAGATCATCACCAATTTTCGGACCCAAATGCTCGGATCGTCTTAACGAGTGCGTCTTCGTGGATTGGGGCTTCGGCATCGCAGACGCAACTCTGCGCGCTATTCCCGCACAACAAAGCCTCTAGGTCCCCTGCAACTCGCCTCATAGTATCATCTAGTGTTCAGACGGGGTAGCTTTCTTGTCCAATTCCGTACGCGATACCTCCATCTCTGCTGCTGACGGACAAGTTCAACGGGGGGCTTTACCCTGCGCATCTGCATATGTTAGCCATCACACCGGGGGCCATGCTGGCGCAGACGAGCAACTCTTCACAAGCTGTGGATGAAATCCCTCTTTCAGTTCCTCTGCGAAGCCGTTTCGCAAAGGATTGGACGGCAGCAGCTGAAGTAAGCACAACAAACGCAGCCCGAAAAACGCGGCCCCATCATCCTTCCGCCAAGCTTCCTGTCCCGAGCACGCCCTCACCCGGTCCCGACCGGGCCGCATTGGAATTAATAGTCCCCAAGTCTATCATGCATCCAGTCATGCTCTCCCCCCTCCCTTCCCATCCCCTTCACATTCGCACTTTTTCCCACCCTGAAGAAAAGGTCACCCGGAAGCCCCAGAGCTCCTGAATTCAGAAATATCTCAACCTGTCTTCGGCCATTTTTGACCTAAACAAAGACCAGAAAAAAAAAGGCTTGTTTATTCTGCGCAGTGCGTGGACCGGGCCGCCTGGGACAAACGTCTTGCAGGAGAGTTCGTTCATTCTTATAAGGCGAGAAGGATTCAAGGGTGCATACGATAAGGTAGTCCTATGTAGCCAAGCCACGTCAGAGAAGGGGGAGAACGGGCCACGCTGCTTTTGCCAAGGCTTTCTTGTCGGCATTAGCTTCGACTTCAGGAAAGAAACTCCAAGACAAGAGGTGAATTGCCAAGGTGTTCTGGTTCAAACGTGGGGGAATCGCCGCGAAGAAGAAATAAGCTTGTGTCAGTCTCTTTTGGGTTCAGGCACCCCCGTGTTTTTCGGTAGAGTAGAACGTCATCCTGGGACAGGCTAAAGGTTGAACGGCTTGCGGATTGAATCGTATTGTCTGATTGAAATCTTCACGTATCATGAGAAGCGGTATCTTATCTCTTCCCGAAAAAGAAAAAGCCGTTCCCTTACATTAGACATTGGTATCTCTTGTAAAACAATAATATCTACAAGTGCTGCGCCGTCGATGCCCACGCGTCATCTGTGGTATGTATCCGCGGTATGTACAACAGCAAGAAGAAGGAGAATCCAAAGAGCCTTGTGCCATCATCATAACAATACTATTCAAAACCGGCGAATTCTGCTCCCATTTTTACAACCCATATCTTTGTTCGTAAACGCCGGGCATGTGAAACCCTTTACTGGTACCAGTTGCCAGGAGCGTCACCGAGGCACTCGCCGGCAGTGACGGCGCGGTAACCCTTGGCCCTCAGAGTGTCGATCTCCTTCTGGACGAGGGTCACGACGGTCTGCTCGTGGACATCGTGGTTCAGAACGATGTAGCTGTTCGAAGTCGGGTCGGCGCTGAGCCCGCTGTCGAACCTGTTGACCGAGTTCTGGATCAACTCGGGCGTATTGTTCTCGTAGTCTTTGGTGTCGAGGTTGGTGTCGACGATGACGTATCCGAGGGCGCCGAGGTCGGACTGGCAACCGGCACCGCACGAGAGGAAGGGAGGGCGCATGTACCGCGGCTTGAAGCCGTCAATGCTCTGGGTGGCGTCCTCGACCTGCTTCATCTGCGCCTGACGGTCCGCAGTCGAGAGCGTTTCGAGGTCTGGGTGAGTGCCGGTGTGAGAGCCAACCTGGTGGCCTTCTGCGCGCATGCGGCGGATGGTGTCGGCATTGTCATAGATGCTGCCAAAGTTGTTGGCGTTGACGAAGAAAGTCGCCTTGACATCATTTTGCTTGAGGATGTCAAGCAGCTGAGGCGTGAATGTGAATGGGCCGTCGTCGAACGTCAGGGCCACGAGTCCAGGCTGTGTACACTGGAATACAGCCTGTCCGACAGGAGGTGCTCGACGGCTAACAGGGCTTTAGAGGGTGTTAGTTTCGTGTCCTTGTCGTGGGTTGGAGAATACATGGGCAAACCTAGCGTTGGCAGCGCCGGCAAGAGTAGCAGCAGCACCCAGAAGTGTAGAGAAATGCATGTTGAGTGGATGAATGACAAACTTTTGTAGGTTGAGGAAAAAGTAAGAGTCTTCTTGAGGATATCAGAATATGAGTGGCCGATAACTGCTTCGAAGACGATGAGTGTGCGGGGACCGTGAGGAAGAGGGAGGAACGGAGGGACCTTATGTATGAGAAAGATGGGACGCAACGGTGAAAGATGCAGGAGGAACCATGGGAAAGTCACGTTCAAATTCATGATGCCCCCAGAGCCAAGACATCTTTGGCATGGGTGGGGCTTCTCCCAGAATAAGTCGACGTGTATCTCCTAAGAGGAAACCCATAAAGCCTGACTGCGGAAGGCGGATAGATTGCCTTGCTCATCACGGAGAACGTTGGGAAAACGGGAAGGTGACAGTCTCGCTTCCTTTTCCCCATTAAAGCACTTGCTTCGAAGACTGACCGTTCAGCCCTGGGTGATGTCTTGGCGGGCATGATGAAAAGACCCGACGAGGCTCCGATACGATAAGTGGTGGGCATGGTAAGTTGGGACCGAGCATGCCGGTGGAAGATTCGCGGCACGATGTATGTTTTGGCGTCAGGAGGGCTTAGAGTATTCTAAGCTGACTGATTTATTCCAGCAGGGGTGCAGCTGCATAGGATTCCCGAAGGCAGATGAGGGAAGCCAGCATTGGAAGACATCTGGCGGAGTAGTGGGGATGAACGACGCTCGAGCATGGCTCGAATGTCTGTCATTCTGTCATTCTGTCATCGCCGACAAGGATAGCCTGGGAAGTGCGTGGAAGGTCGGCCGAGGAGCAAGGACACAGGCAAGACCCAGGTTCGTCCCTTGGAGAGATGGTTGTGTGAGTGTGCTTGTGTGTGAACTCGGCTGCGCGTGCTATTAGTCGAGATTTGGATGTCGAAGTCCACGCCTCGCATGGCCTCGGATCCGCGAAACTTTGACAGGGTGGAGTCAGCCACAGGCGCACTTTGTTGCTGTCTCGGACTCTCGGGATGGCCCTTAGGACTCGCGAAGGCTAATTATTGGCGCCACTTCGAGACAAAGGCCGCTGCTGGTTTCTCCTGATGGTTGCCTGTCTGTACGAGAAGAAAAAATCGGTAGAACAGCTAGAATCTCCCGTGGCTTTCTCTAAACTCTGTTTCTGATGCTGAATCCAAGCCTCGAAGGGGGCTGCTTGGGTGGCCTCTCACGGGTTCAATGTCGCAGCCTGGAAACATTTCCTCGTCGCAGAAAAGGCTTGTGCTGAAAGGGGAGCATGCCCAATGTTACCAAAGCCCAAGTGGAAGTTGAAAGTAACAACACGGACGTCGCAGCGTGGCGCGGCTGCGCATGGTGTTGTGAGCTGCTGAGGTGATCCGGCAATAGTGAGAAGTAACTGCCGAACAAGGCTCTCTGTTTCGAGAGGCTCTTTTGCGCTTATTTCATGCCCTCATCCGTCGGGTAGAATTTGTGGGAGACGGCATGTCTTGACAGCCCACTCGCGGACCATGGTAGATCGTCCCGTTGGTTATCTGGGTTTACCTCAGAAGGTTTGCTTCTTAGCGGGATGAAGTGGATGGTAAGGGTGGCATTAGGTGTGGCATCTCACCGTTAGCGCCAACAACGTGCGCCCCCGATGCGGTAACGCTACGTACCATCCGACGCGGGGGTTCAAAGGGTGAGAATAGGTAAGAGACGCCGCAGACAGACAGTGTGGCATGTAGGTCAGATGGCAGCGAGCTGAACGAACAGTTTCCCGTGATGGTCAAAGGTCCGGCGTTTACTGAAGTATGGGCCCCAACTGTCGTTGTCGGTGAGGGTACTAATGCGGCGGAACGTATGCCAAGGCTCCACCGCTGACTGCGACTGGTCTGTCGAGGGCTCCGTTATGGTGATCGTCCAAAGCCTTCTGGGCCCTGGAGCCTGAAGAGGGGACTCGGCCGGGCATGCAATACGAGAATGTCGTGCAACTGGTGTATGACAGTTTTGTTGTGTGCCCAATTTCTCACTGAACTATTGGGATTCGTCCGTACACCGTCGATAGAGGTCGAGCAGGGATCTTGTGCTCTTCCACCGGGCGCATTGAGCGTCGAAGGTGCTTCCATCTTCAGAGCTGTTATGGTGCGACGAAAAGCTTGGCCTGTGGTGTCATTAGCTGCCCAGAGACAGTGGCAGCAAGTCGCAGCGAGTCGGGCCCTGTTGATTGTCTAAGACCAAGGAACTCTTCAGCCTCGGGCCAAGGGTTGGGACTTTCGGTCTGCGTGGTGACTTGGCAAGAGGCGACGTGCGGAGCGTTGTCCATGAAGCTGACTGAGCAGAGCGCATTCTTTTCATGATCAGTCGTGTCTTGCGCCTCGAAGGCGCGCAGGCTACAGCAGGTTTGCTAACCTCTACTTTTGCTTCTGCTTCTGCTTTGCAGCACACAGCACAGCTGCTGACAGTCGGGTGAGAATCATCCCTGCTCGCATTATCGAGCCGGATGCAGAGAGCGCATGTTCTCGCTCACTTCAAGCACTCTGCGGCATTGCTGCAGTTGACTGCAAACTAGTGCAAGTTTTGCGTCTCTGATCGCGCGCGTTTAGTCACCGGCCGAGGCCACGTCGGAATGCCCAGAGGTCGTGAGTCGAAAAGAGGGAGGTCGGGAGTCAATAGAGGCTGAAACAAGCGTACCGCTACGCCACCATCACGGCAGAACAAAAGACGAACTCGGCATGGTTATTTTGGTTCAGCGCGCGCCGACTGGTTGAACCGCTTAAACTTCGACTTTGGGACTGCGATTGCTGATGTTCTCTCGTGCGCCGGCAAAATAGAACCATGATGCTGGGACTGTGACTGCCACTTCAGACTTTCCCGCCTGGGAACCCCAATTCTCAGAGACTGCCATCTTTGGGGGCCAAGAATCTTGGCTGCTCAAAGCTGGCCGTTCTCTCAGGGACGACCCCATGTCATCGGAACCCCGCATCAGACTGCGTATGCGTGTCCTATCGTATTGGTATGTTGGCCCGTTGGTCTTGGTCTCACCAGCGCTGGAGGTAGTGTACCGGTTTCCCTGTTTGCGATGCATCAAGACAACAAAGACCCTCGGTAGGTGACGGAGGACGTGCTGGCCCGGCGCCGCATCGAATCTCTTGTTCAACATCATCTGCCACCCTGCCTAAGCAACGAAGCAACCACCGACGCAACTTGCATGCTATGATCGGCAGCCGTAAGCTTGTTTACATCTGCGATCAGTAAGACTTTGCGGCTTGCGCAGAAAATGAGCCGACCTTACCAAAGACTATTCGTCAGCTTGCAGCTTCATGGCGAGGTCCTCCTTTCCCGAGACCACAAAAAAGAAATGACGGATGAGACCATGGTGAGAGCACGATGATACGCTGGGTATCCCGGGGAAACGAAGCCTCGAGAACGAATGTGACCGTCAGTTCATACAGCGGGCCGTGTGGGACTCGTTGTTTCTGAGACACCAGGTCAGGACCCGGTTTGACGTCAGCCCTGCGAGGGCGACAATCAGCACTGCTCACGATGCAAGAATACGTCAGGTGCGGTGTTTATTCATGTTATCCCATGGTTTTTCTGGGGCCCTCCACGCCGCCTTTTGCAGCCTCTTACCGAATAACGGAGACTAGTTTTGCAGCCTAGTGAGATGATGTTATTTGAACGGTAGCCAGAACGGAGTCGCAATCGGCTGGCGGGATGCTGCTGACGCCCGAAATCTACGACCGGGGTTCGACTGACGGGCGACGGCAGAGCAGACGGCGGCCACCCTCGGTACTCCCAAGACTCCAAGGGTCCGGTCCATGGCGGAGTAGTCTTCCGAATTGGGTGTCGCGCCTCATTTCGACCGGACGTCCCGACGTCGGCAAGGCGCGCATCTGAAATTAGAGGCGATGAGGTTTTAAAGATCCGCGCCGCGTAGTTTGCCAAGACGCCTTCCTTTTAAACTGCCCCTTCAGCACGAACTCCTTGAACGAGTCAAGCGACGGCGACAATGTTATCGGCTCAGCGCCGAACGTGCTACTTCCTGGCTGTACCATTTCAGACGAGCTGAAGAGAGCTCGACGTGGTATTATAAGTCCTGGTCGGGAATGGGCCCAGAGCGTTAGTGACCGACAGTCAGAGACACCATATTGCTGGAGCTTACACATCTCCCCGAGCAAGCATGCCTCTGGAAGCTGGCTGCGTGAATGAGTCGAAGCAGTGGGAGAATCTTCAAGAATTTCCAAATAATTCTTTCTCGGAATATCGACGCAGTACATAACAGTACGACTCCCTTCTGTTATCACGGACGGACAACGCTAGCGCAATCGACAAGCTTAGGCAGACACAAAGCGTGGTAGATGCATCTCCAACCGGAGAAAGATGACTGTCTGTTGGAAGTTCCATCGGCACCGGCGCGGACCTCCGCCTCAGTCCAAGCAGGTCCGTCGCCCTCCGGTGCGCAAAATGACATGATCCCTCGGTTTGTCGGTTCTTTGAAGTGAATCTGCTTAACCACATTCAGCCTTGTACTCGTTCATAACGCTCGCACGTATTCTGGGGAGCGCTAAAGACCATGGCGTTTTCCGCCTCACCACTCCCGCCAGTAGCGCAGTCGTATCCCGAGAATCCGCAAGGTTCTTCCCCATCCTCCACACGAACCTTTCAAGCGCCGATGTCGTTGCCCAATGTCATTGGAAGGGCCCTGCGCGGTGCGAGGTCCGTCGGCTCACTATAGCGACCAGGAGTTCTAGTCGTGTCTGTCGTCTTTAGTTTCTCGCGTGACAGGTTCGTCTGGAAATGCTATTTCAGTCTCGCGTGGGTTGAAGGAGATGAGCATCGTGGCTTCAAATGTGGGAGGAGGAAGAAGTTTGTGAGCAACTCTCCTGACGCACCAGACGCAACTGGGCCGGATCCTCATCTTTGAACGGGAATATCTCGAGCGACTACCGGATTGATGGGGGATGTCCTGCCGCATGTCGCGATTCGCAGTTACGAACTCGGTTCTTCGCCTTTCCAATACGGCATCCGGTCTCCATATTGTCTTCCTCTGCTCTCCAAACGTCTTTGTAATCAAGCTAGCAGGCTTTCTGGTCCGCAAATGCCCCGAAACGAATCCGCATTGGCAGATGGTCGAGCACGTAGATCATCGCGAGGCTCGCGCTTTTGTTGGCAGCGCCTGGAACCTTTTCTGGGCCCAAGCATCCCGAAATTTTGCGTTAGTGGCTCTGTTTGACAACCGAAGATACCCAAATCAGGGTCCTTTGACCAGTATCCACTGATCCTTGGCTGCGCCAGCTGATGAAGTATGGCCACGATAGTGTGGGAAGACAACTTCGCTCGGACCACTGTCAGCAAATGGCTTGCTCCTTTCGTCATGGTTGTCGCGACAATATCCCAAAGTCTCAGTAAGCAAGTCTGACGATGAGTTTTCGCCTTGCTAAGACTCCAATGATGGCCAGCTAGACGAACGGGCCGATTGCAATCGCGTGTCGTCTTGTTCCCTCAGCATGGTCTCCTCGACCGGTACCACGGTATCGTCGGAAGATTGAGCAGTTAATCCGGCAACATAGCGAAGTCGAAGACCCAAACTTCGTCAGCTTTGAATCTTGGCTGTTTCGCGGTGATTGCCGGCGTTCTTGGAGCCAGAAGTCAATGTGACCCCAATATGCGGCTCATGTAGATGCCTCAATGCCACCAATGCCATTGCCTCCGCCCGCATGTCGTGCTCCAACCGTAACCGCTGCTACGCGTAGCCAATTTTGCCGGCGGGAAAATGCCATGGCCAAGAAAAGAGATGTGATCCATCGCCCAAGAAAATTGGACGGTGAATTGCCTGATTCTGAAGGCCTTCAGTCACCACCGAATCGGGTCGCCGTCCCCGAGGGGTTGCTGACCGCAACGACTGTTCCTGGCTTGGTGGACGCATCCCACGACGGCCTTGACTCCATCTTGGCCGTGGAAAGCGATGGAAGTGAGCTCCAATGCACTCAGCGCCTCTCCGCCATGAGGGTCGTGACCTCCTCCTTCCCGCTGCGCCTCCGAGCACGGCAGCAGCTCGCGGACATCGTGGTCTCTCCTCCGGAGCATGGACCTCCCAAAGACCTCCAAGGCCCTCGGAGGTTCGATGTGCTGCAGACAACTGCAGGGTAACCAGTCTGTTATAAGAAAAGGACAATCTCTGGGTTCTTTGGCCTTTTCCCGACCTCTCTTCGAAAACAAAAGCATCATTCTTCTGCCGCTCGGGAGTCTGGTTGGCTCAAAAGCATTTTGGCAATCTAGCTTCCGGTGCCGTTCCGCCCGATCGAGATCACGGTCGACATTTCTCCGAAAGCGCAATCTGCATCCCGCGTCCCAAGGTTCCATCGTTCAGGGCCGTCCTAATTCGAGGTTGCAATCATCGGAGATCACGACCTGTGAATCTTCGGGACATCTGTCGGTAATCAAGGCGACGGTCGAGAACACTCTGCGTAGAGTTTTCGATTTCTTGGGAGAGTTTACGTCGAATCCGGTACATATCTGTGAGACCCAGAGCTTTTGGTGGAGAAAAGAAAGAGATAGGTAGAGAGTTTTCCGGAAAGGTTCCAGTGGTGTGTGTGTCTTTTCCCAAGAACGAATCTCCGAAAGCAGTTCGTTGGAATTGAAAGAGGGAAAGTTGTCCCGTTCTTGTTCGTGGCAGGAAGAAAGAATTCATACAGTCAGCACCGAAGTACGAGAGTGTCCAACACAGTGACACATTCCCGCCTTATCAGCTTAGCGCCCCACAACAGCTGCATCGCTCCCCCAATAGCGGTCCATTCAGGCACTACGCAGCGGGAAGAACGGCAAACACAGCCTCTAAGCCCATCACGTCAGCACCCCACAGTCGCCAGGAGCACCCCTACAAAAATGGCGGCAGCACCCAGGATGGCCTCCGCGCCCCTACCCCTCCCCTGCGCCGTCCCGTCAACATCAACGTCAACATCACTCCGACGTTTGGCACTTTTCATCTTCAGTCTCATTACCATCACCGGTTTCATCCCAACCGCCATGGCAGAAAACGGCTTCGTTAACATGGTTTACTACCCTAATTGGCACGCCTACAAGGGCCAATCGCCGGGTCAGCTGGAGTTAGGATTGGTCACCCATGTTGTGTACTCCTTCATCGGAGTGAACACGGACGGTTCATTGCAGGCCATTGACAACAACGCCGACACAAACGTCGAACTGGATGGCGAAAAGGGTGCTCTGAGAGCCCTGGCCAAGGCCAAGAAGGAAAATCCTGGCCTGAAGACCCTCATCTCCGTCGGCGGCGCCAATAACAGCAGGGAATTCCCGGCCATGGCAGCAAGCGCGGAAGCCCGCACTCGTTTCTCCAAAGCCATCCACGAATTCGCAGACAAGTACAACTTCAACGGCGTCGACATTGACTGGGAGCATCCCGACGACCCGACGTCGGGAACCAACTACATTGCGCTCCTCGAAGCCGTCCGTACAGAGATGCCTGCGGGCAAATACCAGCTTACCTCGGCACTCCCGCCGGCTCAATGGGTGCTCCGGAACTTCGATCCCAAGCGAGCCGCCGCCGTGCTCGACTATATGAACCTCATGTGCTACGACCTCACAGGACCCTGGACCGCGGTGTCGGGCAACCACGCGCAGCTGTTCGCATCGTCCACTCTTGCCAGCAAAGACGCCGAGCTCAAGGTTGCTTGCTCCGACGGCGTTGATTACCTGACGACCAGAGGCTTCCCCAGCCGCAAGATCGTCATGGGCATCCCCGTCTACGCACGCACCTTTCCTTCCGCCAAGGGCCCCGGGCAGAGCTCGACAGGTTCTGCGGAAATGGATTACAGGGAGTTGCCGCAAGAGTGGATTGACAAGGCGGTCGTTGACGAGACGGCGATAGCGGCTTCCTATATTGACCCCGTGAATGGGTTCGTGACCTTTGATACGCCCAGGGTAGTCACTCTCAAGGCGAACTATGCAAAGATTAAGAAGCTCGGTGGCCTGATGTACTGGACTGGCTCTGGCGATCGCACAGGCAAGGACAGTTTGGTCCAGGCTGGATGGAACGCGTTATACGGAAGGTAAGGATCTCTGCTTCGTCCACCTATTTTCCGACCAGTGACTGACCTTGATCCTTTTTGAAGATACTGGGTTCCGCCGAAAAACAGGCATTGAGAGCCCCGTATTCGAGGCATGGTGGAATAGGGTCAATGACGAGATGACTGAACAAAATGGTTGCTGGCGTTTGACTATGTACAATTGATTTGGAGCTAAGCTGTTGATGGCTGGCTTATATAATACCCATTCAATCATAGGACTGAATTGATCGCGTCCGAACTATCCAAATTAGTGATACCTCGTGAGACCTTGAAGAGAAAACGGGCAACTATCAAGTGACACAAGACATTCGTCGTCACACGAGCGTCAATGAGAGGAAACGAAGTATGAATTTAAGCTTGAAATGATATTCAGGCACAGGACAGGTCCTCCCTCAGGAACTAACGCCAGGGGCTCGTTCTGCTAAGATCGCCCGACACTCCGGCAAGCGCCCACATGGCCCCGCCAGCCGGCACCGGTCGAGGATCCACAGGCACGGCAGCACTCCTGTCCAATGAATCTCCCCAGGGGCAAGGGCAGGCAGGGGTCGAGCAAGCGCGGACCTTCTTCTATTTCGCACCACCATTTTATCTCCGTCTCATTTTCCCCACGAGCACCGCGCCAACCCTCAAAATCTGCCGCCCTGCAACGCGAGCCGTTTCACGCGCCGGGCCATCCCAACGAGTTGTCGTCTGCCAAGGAAAACTTATCCTTACAGCTGGAGTGCGCCCGAACTCGACGACACGACTATGTCGGTTCCGTCCCGACTGATCCGTCGAACGAGTGTTCGGACGGCAGTCCAGTGATGTGCGACAGGGAACTTCGGCCTACTTACAAGTCGTGACTTCGGGCCACAGGCCGCCAAACGAAACCCCGCTGCAGGCAAGAGGATCGTGAAACCCTGTTTCAAACTGGGCGCTTTGGAGAAAAGGTCCAGAACGCACATAAGATGGGCAAGATGAAGGGGGCACGCGATGGCTTTTCCAGGGTGCTTGATGGGTTGGCGCTTGGATGACGGGTGACAGGTGACGGGTGGCCGTGGCATACGATGGGTTGGGTATAAGGTCTTCTTCATCGCCGACTGGCATCTCGAGTGTCGTGTTGGAAGTCATCACTTCATCGATTGTTGTGTCTTCGTCCACTTCGTTCTTTTTGCTCCGTTTCCTTCCATCTTTCACTTCTTTCTAACGGCCCCTGTTGAACAGGCTTACCACTTTCGCTTACACTCATTCATTTGTTCATCCAATTCAGAATCATACCCTCTTTCTTCAGTCATCATGGTTTCCAAGGCTTTGATTCTGGCCTACGCGGCAGCACTCGCCTCTGCCGGCCCGGTCCAGCGCAGAGCCGTCACGGAGCTGAACGAGCAAGCTTTCGAGGAAGCCCAGCAGCGCGACAACACGGCGAACCGTTTCTTTGTCAACGTCCAGATCAAAACCGCCGATGGAAGATGTCTCTTCGTTGATAAGCTCTCTGGCGACTTCCGGGCGAATCTGACGCCTATCCAGGTCGCCCAATGTGGCAGCAAGGCTGGTGAGGGCTGGGATGCCATCACGGCCGGAAAGCACAACGATCAGGCCAACTCGACTCTCATCGTTAACACCCTGGTAAGCCCCATACCCTGCTCTCAAAATGCCGGTCCGCTTACCAAGATGCAGACTCAAGCTTGCTTCAACTTCGACCCCCGACGCCAGGCCGGAAACCAGGTCCTGCTGTTCTCATGTGGCGGACGCGCAGATGGCGAAGGCAAAGTGACGAACTCGCAGCTCTTTGCATTCAACGGCGGCGCGGGACCTTTGGCCCTTAAGCCCGAGAACGCGCAAGACCAGTGCCTCACTGTGAAGGGTGACGCGGTGGATGTCGCGGCTTGCGAGGCGAACGACCAGAACCAATCGTTCACTTTCGGAGGCAAGAACAGCGGCGGCAACGAAAACACCAACACTGGGGGAGACAAGGGCAACCAGCAGCCGGCCAAGACGACCGCAGCACCGATTGCGACCGAGGCGCCCGCCTCTCCAGGTGGGTGTGGCGGCGAAGATGCAACTGTCGTTATGACAATGACGGTCACCGCTAACCCTGCCCAAGGAAACGCCGGCGAAATCCCCGTGGCGACCGCGAAGCCGGAGAAGACGTCGCCAGCTGCCGCCGCTCCCCCAGCTGCGTCAACCACCGCCGCCGCCGGCAACGCCAACGGTGCCGAGAACGGCAACGGCAACATTCCCGCCGCTAACCCTACGACTCCAGTCCCGGTCTCCCGCGCCGGCGGCACCCTCAACCCCAGCGCTGCAGTCGAAGCCAACGAATTCGACAGCACGGCCACCCGCGACTTCACCAAGGCCTTCATCCGTGCTCCCAACGGAAAGTGCCTATCGGTTGATCCTACTGCCGGGGACTTCCGCCAGAACCTCATCCCTGTCGCCCTCGTCGAGTGCAACGGCTCGATCAACGAGCAGTTCGACATCATTAGCAAGGGAAAGCACAACGATGGCAAGGACGGCGCGGCGCTTGTTGTGAGCAGCTTGACGAATGGCTGCGTCAGCACTGATTCCCGCCGCGCGGACGGCGATACCGTCACGATTTTCTCGTGCGGCGGCCGTGCCGCAGGCGAAGGTCTGACCAACACCGGCCAGCTGGTCAAGATCACTGGCAACAGCTTTGTCTGGACTCCCGTCAACGACAAGGCTACATGCGTCGTCCCTGGAGACAACGGACGTCTCGTCACCGCGGCTTGCAAGGGAGACAACAGCGAGACCTTTACGATTGTTGCTGGTAACGGTGTCTAAGCACTGGCTAGATCGTGCATCTCGATGAGACCCTATTATGACTTCTCTTCTATAGTATACTGAATATTGGTGTTGAGTTTGGGTTGTAGACTAGGATTCAAGAGGAAAACAGAACTCAGATCTAGACGGCTATTTCGCAATGATGACCGGCCATCTCCTCCACATCATGCCCAGTCCTCTGCCGTGTTTCCGCAGAATGCCACGCCCGTCGGCACACTGATTCCGACTGACACCTGGGGAACTCTAGGCAAAAGCTTGAAGCCTCCTCCGGAACACCGGGTCACGCCTAAATGTTGATTATTTGTAGTCATTGGTTGCACTTAGTAACCTTTATGTCTATAAAAAACGGGGTCTTTTCTACGCTAAATAATAAATAAAAACTTAGTAGTAGTTACTAACTACCTTAACGATTTTAATTAAAACCTTAAACTAGAAGACTTAGAATAAGCTATAGGATATTATAAACCTCTATAAGTAATCTAAGGTTATAAAATAAATTATTAAAATACTCTATCTAAGTATAGTAATAAAACTATAAGTATCTTAAATTAATCTAAACTAAGCTACTAAGATACCTTAATACCTATATCTTATTAATACCCTTCTTATAATAAATTACCCTAAGTATTAAAAGAACTACTAGTTTAATAACCCTCTTAATACTACTCTAATTAAAAAATAGAGGTCTTTCTATCTCCTAGTAATTTAAGTTATATAATAGTAAAGATACCTTAGAAAGGAATAACTTAAGATAATTAATAAGATTAAGATAAAGTTTAAAAGTATAATATAGCTAATATCTAAGGATATAGCTAAGATTAACTAGCTATATAATAAGTAGTATACTAAGTTCTTTAAAGCGCTAAAGAAGCGGATTAGAGACTAGGGGAGGGAGGAGGGGGTAAGGGTACTAGGTTATCAGGGGTAAGGATATATACTTCTAGCTCTAAAAAGTTCTAC
This sequence comes from Colletotrichum ledebouriae, assembly GCA_036785755.1. Taxonomy (NCBI): domain Eukaryota; kingdom Fungi; phylum Ascomycota; class Sordariomycetes; order Glomerellales; family Glomerellaceae; genus Colletotrichum; species Colletotrichum ledebouriae. The sequence goes on from JAVHLU010000033.1 coordinate 119,706, forward strand.
ATATTAGTATTCCACAAATTAGTCATTAGTTACACGTCGGTTAACATCCATAGCCATAAAGAAGCTTAGACCGGATATCCGGCACCAACCGAGAGCTTAATTTCTCCCATCCTGCGTTCGTCCAATGAGCACCTCAGCGACTGACAGCGGGGGCGTCGTAGCGAAGTTTCACTGCCAGGACAGGGGCTCATTCGAGATGAAGATAGCCCGCCAGGAACCTGGAATATTCCCCTGGGCGCTCTCCGCTGCCGAGGATCTTCCCTCCAAAAAAAAAAAGTCGCATGACAATTCGTCGTCCATCATTCCGACTTCATCCAACAACCTTTTCGACTCGTCCAAACTCACATCAGCCATCGCAACACCGAGGCGCCCAATAGCGATGCTCAGACGGCCATCTCAGCCTGTATTCCTGGACCCCATCAGCTTCTAGATGCGGCTGAGAGGCCAAAAATTCCTTTGGCGCCGCGCTGGTTTTGGCGCGCCACGATTCATCCCGAAATCCTGGTGTTCATCTCTTCCGAGGCCCAGACCAGACACCGTTGAGGGTTTCCTGACCACCATTCTTAGTTAGCGCGGCCCGCGCGACGAGAGCTTCGTCTTTCGGCAATATCTAAATGGTTTAAGAGCGCTTCCATCACCTTACCTCCGCCCCTCCCCTCCCGTCGCCGACGCCGCCCAGCATGTCTTCATCGACCGACATCGATTCCTTCGGGGCGCCGATGTCCAAGACAGACACGGACCCCGAAAAACCCCCCTCCCGAGGCGTCAAGTTCCCGAGTCTCGAAATCGACAGCCGCGACTACGCCGACGTCGCCTCCCCGACCTCGCCCACCACGAACCGCGTCCGCATCTCCGTGCCCAACGAGAACGTCGGCGTCCCGCTGACTAGGGCCTCCACCGAGCAAGCGATATCCCCTCTGCGCCGTCGCGCCGGCACCTTCAAGCCCGTCGAGGACTTTGACGACTTCGACCTCTCGCGACCCGGATGGCAGCCCGGTTCCGAGCCGGGTTTCGACCCGAACAAGTCTGATGGAGGCCACGCCTCCATGCCCGCCCTCTCGGCGGACTGCGACATCTCCGTCATTGACTTCAGCCAGGGCGACATGGTGAAGCACAAGTTCGGGAACGAGGGTTTCATCGACTTTGTCAAGAAGCCGCAGGAACCCTGGGTGAAGTGCCGCTGGATCAACATCAACGGTCTCAGTTGGGATGTCATTTCTGCGTGCGGCCAGTACAAGGGTTTGCATAAGCTAGCGATTGAGGACATCATGAACACGAGGAACAGGACCAAGGCGGATTGGTACTCGAACCACGCCTTCATCGTCTTGACGCTGCAGAAGCTGGTGCTGTTGATCAACGACGACAGTAGCAGCAGCAGCAGCAGCAGCAGCAGCGATGACGAATCAGACGATGGCGCGAGCGTGCGGACGAACAAGTCCACGAAGGGGATGAAGAAGTTGAAGCGCACATTCACGATGGGAGGCAAGAAAAGGCCGGACCCTGAGGTGGGCAGAGCTCCGGGCGTGGCTAATGGCGCCGGCAACCCTTACGGGCACACCTTGCATCACCACACGAGCAACCTCTCGCAACTTCCAGAGACGGCTTTTGTCCGCACGCTCCAACGATACCACGCTTCGGCGAACGAGACGCGCACCGAGTACATGGAGAGACACTCGTCGCTCATATCCCGCGGACTGGCTGTATCTGCTGAACAGGTCGCCATCTTCCTGACCTCGGACAACACCGTCATATCCTTCTTTGAGATGTCCGCGGAGGACATCGAGCGTCCTATCACCATCCGCCTAGGTGACCCAGCCACCATCCTCCGCCAGTCCTGCGACGCCTCGCTTGTCGTGCAAGCCATCATCGACGCCATTATCGATCTCGCGATCCCCTTGACGGCAGTATACAGCGACGTCATCGGCGACTTGGAGCTCGATGTCCTGACGAGCCCCAACATGAAACAAACTCGCAGCCTCTACATCTGCGTCTCGGAAATCAACAAGATGCTCACCTTCTTGAACCCGATCGACAACCTCGTCAACGTCCTTCGCGATCACCGCACCCCGCTCAGCCAAGAGGCGGCCGCAAGAGAGCTCCAGAACCCAGCCAGCGGCGTCATCGTCACCCCCATGACGCACACCTACCTAGGCGACGTTCTCGATCACTGCGTCATCACCACGGAAGCAATGCAACAGATCAAGCGGTCGGCGGATAACCTGATCGACCTCATCTTCAACACCATCTCGGCCAATCAGAACGAGAGCATGAAGCAGCTGACCATCATTACCATCATCTTCTTGCCCTTGACTTTCTTGACCGGATACTTTGGGCAAAACTTTACAAAATTTCCCGATATCGAGAAGCCTCAAGGCATCATGTTCTTGTAAGTCCGCGGCATCTTCCCCTCATACCCCTGAAAACGGACGGACGCTAATTCCTGGGCTTCAACAGCTGGGAAATCGCCATTCCCGTAGTCGTCTGTACCATCATTGTCATGATGAGGACCTGGATTGTCGCTTGGTTCGAGAACTTCTTCCAGAGGAGGAAGATCAACGCCGACAGGAAAAGGCGAAAGAAGAGGAGGGAGAAGAGGCGGAAGAGAAGGACCAAGGCGGAATGAGACTGCCGTTCGAATCTGACCCTGAATCTGCAAGTGCATTGTTTAGCATCTTCTTGAAACTGTTCGTGATACCCTCTTTACATGGATAGAGCTTGGCGTCTTACCACAGTACTGAATATATAATCTACTGCTTCATAGCATAGCTTCAAATGCCGTACCAACTGTTTTGTGTTGTTAAGGATGAAGACCTATCGGAGGTTGCCTCGTCACCAGGTAGTCCAGACGTCCAATGATGGATTCGTATCAATTCGCAGGAGATACACGTCTGAGGATTCTCCTCGAAATAAGGCGACAAGTCAAAGTGACGGAAACGGGCGGCGAGTAAGGTGGGTTGGTAATTGCTACAGGCTACCTTTGCATAGGCAGGAAGGTTTGAGGTGCGTGGGCAGGAACATCTGGAACGGGAATCCCGAATGCGAAAGTCTGATGTGAGGCCTAGCCGACATAGCTCAACCATCCACAACGAGTGTAGTTCAGAAAATACATCGCAGTTACACAACCTCTTTTTTGCCCCCTCTGCGAGGCTTGACATTCATGATTCACCTAGGGCCATCCCCATAAAAGGGTACCCGGCAAGTAGATAGACGAGGCGAGAACTTGGCAGATACATGACCTGACGCTACCTGTGTGCTAGTGATAGTGGCGCATTGTCTTTGGTGGTTTATATTAGATCCAGGCCAGTCGAAACTCACAAATTGGAAGGAGCAGCCCATCAAAGCGGCAGAGTCCGCTGAGAAAGCACAGTCGTCGCTGGCCAGATCCTCTGTGGTGACTGGCAATTAATTGTCTGAATATGCGAGACCCCCAGCAACAGGTGACCGTTTGATTGCGGTGAAACTGCCCAGTTTAGAATGCGCATAGCAATCAAGGCAATTAGTCGTTAAAGTTGTATAGCTCTACGAGACACAGAGAACAAGAATGGGCGAACACCGGATAAGACGTCAACGACTGACAATGTCATCTGCTGGCTCCAGCCTCAGGGCTTCCAGAGACATTTCCTCACTGAACCCGAGCCGCCTATTGCCACAGAGACGTCCCTTCTTCTGTTCATCGTTTCTCCGGAAAGATTTCCCCGAAGAAATCACCGACGACAATGATCTGGCTTACAGAACATGCTTCTCTCATTGCGAACCAACTGAAAACCATTGGGTGACCTTGGCAACCAAATAGACTTACTCGTCCATATGCCCCATAACCAACCGTGTGTTCGTCCAGCCATTCTGATTCACTTCTTCATCTTCCGCAAGCCCCGGAGCTGCCAGAGAGTCCAAAGCAAAGTGGCGATGAGCTCCAAAAACAGGATTGCTGGCAACATGACGAAGGCGTGACGCCGTCCAGACTGAGTTCTCAATCAAAATTACCACAGCTAGCATCTTTGAGAGAGATAACCCAGCATCTTCGGGGGAAACGACGGGTATCACGTCCCGATACTCTGAGTGCAGAAGATACAGAACAGACGACAGGGAATAAACGTAATTATGAACAACGCAAAACAGGAAAGTCACCGTTTCTACCGTGCCCTCGGCCCTCGCCGATTTGCGCTCCCGAAACCTCAGGAAGCTGCAGAGAGATATCGTCTCGAGGAAACGATGTTGATGTCGAATTAATTGTTGCAGAGAACGCCAATGCATCAACCAGCCTGTCGGACACCCGAGCCATACAGACACTTTGCAATTTCTACCGTATCATGTTCAAAAGCGAAAGCGAGAAGCCCCTCATACTACGGACTCTTACAATCTCGTAACAGCATAGTCTGTAATCGCATGAGCCTATGTAAAAGAGTTGCTTATTCTGCCAATGACCGCAAACCAGCGAGCGCTGTATAGGCAACATTACATAGCGTTCGGAGATCATCGCGCTGTAAGTAATGTGCAGTGCATCAATAAGTTGGTGTTTCCCTCCAATGAAGCGTTTCCAATGCCTAGCTAAGGTAACCTGCCTTAACTTGCCTTGCCTCACCTTAAGTAAAGTTAGGCCAACGCGGACCTGTAAAACCGGGCGTGACTCTGCCTTGCATCACCGGGGTGCCGTAGTCGTCCCGCCCGGTTAGCTTCGTTCCGTGAGAAAAAACCGTCCGTCGGGATTGTCACGCTGTCGGGAACTACCCTAGAACCCGCAATGGTAAACACGCAGCCAATCTCTCGTATTCCGGAACGCTCGCCTTGCGACGATGCTTGTAAGTGCAGATACAAGCTCGTATCGTGGCCTTCGTTCTTTTTGCCGGTGAGAAGTAAGTGCTTCGTAGTGACGGTCGATCATCTAGAGAACGTGGTCGATATAAATACCAAAGGGCCAGCCTCTATTCAAAAGGAGGTTCACCACAGCCTTCTCAGACCTTTTCAATTTTCACTCGCTCAGTCTCCTTAACTGCTCACTTCATCAAGATGCGCTTCTCCGTCACCCCCGTGCTCGCACTCACGGTCACCGCCTCCGCCGCGGCCGTCTCATCCCGCGCGGACTACGACTACTAGGACTTCTCCGGTTCCGCCACCGTCCCCATCAACGGCTACAAGTCCTACCGCTTCGACGCGACGTGACCTGCACCTACCTCTACAACCCCCGGAACAAGACCACGACCGCCTCCTGCACAGATCCGAGCTTCACGTACGACTTTGGTGGTGTCCGTAAGTTCATCATCCCTGGAGGACCTGGTAGCTGCAGAGACACATGAAGTGTGCAGCGATGAAACTGACGAATGAGTGCGTACAGGCCGGGCAAACATCATCGCGAACGTGACGCTGACGCTGCCCGCTGGGCTCTGGGAAAGCAAAGTCGCCGTGAGAGACACCAAGGAGTTCGACTTTGACTTTCAGCGGCGGGCGCTGGCTTCGCCGGAGAGGCTGCGGATACCATTGAAGCCCAAACTGGTACGGCATAAGAATCACGTCTATTAGAGACGCGCAACAACAGCCAGCGCATGGTCCTAGACAGCAAAAGCACCAAGGCAGTCGTCCTCCGGCTTCAGATAATTACTGCGCTGCTAATAGAATACCTTAGAATTCTAGTTCCTGAGCTATGCTTGAGGTAGTTTCAAAAAAAAAAAAAGGTATTCGGGTTCGGTCCAGTGGCGTGGGCAAGGTAATTAATTCCCACTTTGTTGCTGTCTCTTATAAGTAAATGTTTTCGTCTATGAACAGGGTATCGATCGACGCCATTCCTTTACTTTCCAAAGTCATATCGTATCCAAGGTTTCTCAGGCTCTTACGAGATTGCGTAACTCCATTCCCCTTTACTGGCTCAACCCTCTCTTCTGACTCCTCTGGCCCGAAACTCTTACACTTGACTCGAATCTTCTGATGGTCTCACTTGCACCCATTTTGGTGCCCCAAAATCGTAGCTATCTTTCCATGTGTTGAGAAACGTCCTATAGGGCCATATTTATAGTTACTAAAGAGCTTATTCTATTATAATAAGAGTAGCTATAACGTAGTTACTTATAACTATAATTAGAGGAACGACCCCTAGAAAAAGGTTACTCTAGAGCTAATATTAGTTATATACTATACTAGGAATAAGTAATACTAAAGGTATTATAATATACCCCTTTAGATATAGTAATAGCTAGAAAAGCGCCTAACTATATAATATCCCTTAAAATACCTAAATATAAAGTAATATATCTATAAATAACCTATTAATAAGCTTATTTATAAAAGAGATAATAAAATAAAGTTATTTATATTAGATATAAGTAAAGTATAAATAATTATAGTTTTCTACTTTTATAACTATTACTATTGTTATTATAATACCTTTTATTTACTAACTCTTATTAATAGTAGTAGAAACTACTATCTCCTATTGGCTTAAATAAAGTAGCTATTATTATATTAACTTTAAATAAAATAACCTAGCTACCCTCCTACTTTCTTAACTCTTCCCTATATATAATATAACAACTATATATATACTTAACTTTAGCCCTAATAGTAACTTTATTATATATATATATACATATATATACTTATATTATATAACGATCTTAAAGCTATTATAATATACTAATATATTTATAAATACCTCTTAAAAAGAAGACTAATTAGGCTATAGCCCTTAAGAAGGTATATACTACTAAAGGTAAGAATAAAGCTAGGTGTAGAGGGGTATACCCTCCTCCCCTAGAGAGTAATAATAAGGTTATATATATTATTCCTTCTTATTATTAATATATAATATATTAATATATTATATAATAAGTAGAAGGAAGAAATAGAAATAACTTATAGAGAGTAGCTCTAAGGGTAAGGGTTTATAACCTAAGAAGCTCTAGGGTTACCCTCTTAAGTAATTTAAGAGGATAGCTCTTAGTAAGTTATAATCCCTTTATTATTATAACTATATTTTAAAATATTACTAATCTTATTATTATAATAATCCTTAAGGAGATAGATAGAGAGGAGGGTATTAATAAGGGTAGTTGAAAGCCCCCCTCTAGCTCTCTTTTCCTTAGTAGTGCGAGGGGTTAGACCCGAGTTTGCTTAATAAGAGGTCGCTATAATACTATTTATTTAAGCTAAAGAGGAAAAAAGGGGAAGTTTTCCTCTCTAGTAAAGATTTCGCTAATTTATAGGGAATAACTAGGTAAGCCCTAGGTAGGCCCTAGGTAGCTCCTTAAAGTAGTAAACCTAGGTAAAAGCCTAGGTAAGCTTAACCTAGGCGTAGCTTATAATACTATCCCCCCTCCTAGCTAGTCCCCCCCCTAAGCGTAAGCTAGGTTATTATTATTATCTATAACTAGTCTATATAGGGCTTTATACCTATCTACTATAGCAGTCTCTATAATAGTCTCTATAAGCTCCTAGGTAGGCTTTATATACCCCTCTTACTTAACTAGGACTTTATACCTCCGCCCTCGCCTAACCGCTTTCTATTATACTATATATATCTCCTCTATATACTACTTAAATTTACTATTATTAGCTATAATTAGTAGTAGCTAGGGGTCTATCCTTATTTATATAAGTAAGGGGTCCTCTAGTACCCTCTAGAGGAGGTTTATATAGAACCTTAGGTAGATATTACTAAGCACGTCTAACTTAATAATATATAGGCTTAGGACTCTAACTATAATATATTTATAATATAACTATAATAGCTTCTTACTAGGCCTAGGGCTCTTATAGTTAGCTATTAAAAGCTAAACCTTATTACCTACTTAGTACTCCTCTATAGGTATCCTATACTAGTTTATATTCTCCTTATTATACTATTAGGTAGCTATAATACTTATTTAAATAAAGTTTACTACCTCTTATAGTCTTATTACTAGGAGGGTAGCTACTATATCCCTAGAGGGGGCTTCTTTTATTATATTATCCGCTATAAGTATAGGGTTAGTATAATACCTATATTTTAAGAAGAATAATAAGAGCTTAGTTATATTACTAACCTTATTATAAAGTACTAGCTAGGTAGTAAGTAGGAGCTACCCCTAGTTATCCTATACCTAGGTTATAAATATATATAGGATAGCTTATATCTCCTAGTTTTACCTCTTAGTATTATTATTAGTCTATAAGTAATATATAGTACTTAATAACCTCCTTATACTAGTAAGGTAATAGATATTAGCCTAGAAGTAGCTTACTTAGTTAGACCCTTAATTACTAATAATACTATATAAGAACCTAGAGAACTAGAAGTAGGAGGTAAGGAACTAGTAGGTATAAGCTTCTACCTCTATAATACCTATCTCCTCTAGTATTACTAACTTACCTAGCCTATTTACTATAACCTATAAGTATTAGCTAGTATTATCCTTTATAAGTAGTAAGTCTATAATAAAGTCTATTAAGAGGTCTAAGTATAACTAGGTAGGTACTAGTAAGGGCTTTAGGAAGCCCCTCTCAGCTTACCTCTAGATATATATCCCTCTATAGATATTATAATTCCTTATAAATCTCTATACTATCTATAATTATCCTAGCTAATAGAACTACTAGCTTATTATTTCTAGCGTATTATTATAGCCTAGGTAAGTAATTATATTTAAATTATAGCTCTATTAAATAATCTTTATATAAAGCTCCCCTAGTAAGTTATTATTATCCTCCCTACTAGGTACCTATAGCCTCCCCCTAAATATTAGTCTCCCCTAACTATTAATATTATACTTACTAATTTAAACCTTAGCTTTTATATCTAGTAGGAAGCTCTAAAGCTAGTAAGTAACTATGTAATATATAGCCTTATATATTATATCCTTTTTTATAATTTCTAGCTATAATACTTATAGTTTAGGGTTACTATTAAAGATTATAATATCTAAGATATTAGTATAGCCCTTCTAACTTCTCCTTACTAAGGGGCTAACTATAGGGTCCCTATAGGGGTAGGCGCGGTTTAGTATTAGCTATAAGACCCTCCCCTGCTTCTACTTATTATCCTATTATTATAATATATCCTACTCCCTCTAAGAGAGGGCGTTAGGGGCTATTACTTCCTTACTAGGGTAGTATTTAATAGTAAAATTATATTAAGATAGCTCCTCTACTTACTAGCTCTAGCGCTCTATAAGGCGCTACTTTTTTATAAAGTATTTAAGCCCCTAGTAATTAGTTAGTACCTTAAAAGTAGTTATATTATATAGCTCTACCCTCTATATATATAAATAAGAAAAGAATACTAGGAGCTCCTTATTATAAATAAGGTAGTTATATTTTATAAGCGAGAGCTTCTATAAGTAGAACGCTATAAGATATTAAATACCCTCTAGGTTAACTTATAAGAGCACCCCTCCTAATATAAATCTTAAATAGTTAGTTTTAATAATAATCTTATCCTCTAGATTAAACTAGTAGAATATTAGCTAGGTATTAAAAAGCTACTTAAGCTTTAAAAAGGCTTATTCTTAATTATCTCCCTATTAGAATATTATATTCTTCCTAGTAAATAGTATAAGTAGTCTAATAATATCCCTATATTTTAATATAAATATATTATAATAATTTATAAACCCTAGGAAGCTCTAGACCTCCTTTAGGGAGATAGGGGGTAACTATTTAGTAATTACCTAGAGTTTCTTAGGATTATAAGAGAGACCCTCTCTTATTATTATAATAAACCCTATATATTTAACCCTCTTAACTAAGAACTTATACTTTATAGGGTTAGGATTTAGGCTTATATCTACTAGCCTCTAGAGGACCTCCTAGACCTGCTTTTTATAGTTTTCCCTTATTCTATTAGAATAAATTAATACATTATTTATATAAATAATAACAAAGTTATTAAGGAAGTCCTATAGGATATTATTAATATATTGCTAGAAGCTAGTAGGGGTACTAGTTAGGCTAAATAAGTAGACTACGTACTTAAATAACTTATACTAAGTATAAAATATAGTTCTCTCTTAATACTCCTCTATTACTTTCAACTTATAAAAAGCTATTATTATATCTAGCTTAGTATACTACTTAGCTACGCTTACCTAGTATAATATCTTAGAGATTAGTAGGAGGGGGTAGTAGTCTTTCTTTATAATTATATTAAGAGCCTTATAGTTAATATAAAAGTAAATTCCCTTACCTAGCTTCCTTATAAAGAGTACTAATACCCTAGTAAGTAAGCTACTAGCCTTAATAAACCCCTTATCTAGGAGGTCTTATAAGGTCTTTTTTAATATTAGTAGCTCTTCTCTTAATATATTATAAAGGGGGCCCTAGGGGAGTAATAGCTCCCTCCTATCTAATCCTAGTATAAGGTTAATTTAGTAATCTACTCCTAGTTACTTAGGGGGTAATAAGTAAGCCTTATTAGGGTTAAATAAGTTAGGAAACTCCCTTAAGACCTAGTTTAGTAGATAGTATTATTAATCCTCCTTTAGTCTTAGGTTTAAGGCTTTCTTAATATTAGATAAGCTAATAGCTCGTACTAATACCTCTTTAGTACCCTCCTAGTACTTACCCTATTATCTCGCTAGGTATTAGTAAATTATAGAGAATAAGGCTATATTAAGGAACCTTATAGCCCTTATTTCTTTTATAAAGGGAGTTTCTTTTAAATCCTTTAGGTATAGCCTAACTTATACCCTCTTATAATATACTTAGTAAGCTATAGTATTATAAATAACCTAGCTCTATTCTATCTAAAGGCGCCCTAAGAGGATATTAGGGTCTAAGCTATTAACTATATATATAAAGATATATTAGATATAGCTACTTATTTCTAAGTTAAACGCTACTATACCTAGTATATTACCTAGTAATAATCTACTAAGTATATACCTTCTTATAGGTTAGTATCTCTTCTTAATATATAAAAAGTAGAGGTATTAAGCTAGGGAAAAGTTAATTATTATATAAGTATTACTCTTAGTATTTATTAGAATATAAGCTAGATATCTTCTATTAACTCTAACTTAAATAATAATAAGCTTATTATTAGCTAGTTATTCCTATTTATATTCTTTCTAACTTAATATCTCCTCCTTAGTAAGCTCTAGGGCCTAATTTCACTCTAGAGTTAGTTTTTTCCTAACTCCTTATCTTCTTCTAAAGAGTTAGTTACTACCTAGTAGTTATTTATAACCTTATAATATACTATTTCTTTTTTTAAGGTCTTTATTTTTATAACCCTAAGTAGCTAGTCCTCTTTACTAGAGTAGTACTAGGTAATATAACCTCTAGCTCTATAAGTATAATAGGTATAGGGGTCCCTTATACTAGGATAGGATAGGATAGACTTAGCTGCGCAACTTTCAGAAAACTCCCTTAGCGCACGGACCTATTATAGGGAGACTATAGAGTAGAGCGTAGAGGAGAGGAGTATAGTAGAGGAAAAGGGAGTATTATTATTATTACTATTAGTACCTTAATAACCCTATACCTCGTTTTTTAGTATTTTCTTAGTAAATCTATACCTAATTTAGATAATCTCTTTTAATTAGATCTATAAATTATTTTATATATCTTTTAAGCCTACTCTTAATATTCTTACCTATTTATAAGTAGAGCTATATTATTTATTATCTTTCTAGTTCCTATTAGTTCTAGCCCTTTTCTAATAATACCTAGAGGTATATTCTTTTACTCTTTTTAATAGCTTTTATAAGCTTCTTAGAGAGTTAGGTACCTTCGCTACGTCTATATATCCCCGCTATTAATATATATATATATATATAATTAATCTACTTTAAATATAATAATAACTTAAGAAATTTATAAGTAATAAATAATAATAATATAAATAACGATAAAAACGTAGTTTAAAGAGAGGAAGATATTCGCAAACCTACCTTAGTTCTAAGGGAATAGTAATAGCTATACTTTCTTATAGAATTAAGATAGGAATAATATAGACCCTAAAATCCTCCCTTTCTCTTTTTTTTTATACTATTAGTAGGTTCTAGCGAGTATATTCCTTTCCTTACCCCCTTATATATTATTATAACTACTATTATTAAACTAGTAAGTTATAGCTAATATAGCTAAGATAGCTATATATAATACTAATATAGAGATTAATAGTCTTATTAAGCTAATAAGTATAGCGAGATTAACTAGATTAGTAACTAGAGACTAATAAACCCCTTATTATTATAGCCCTAAGTACTAAGAGCAACGTGCTAACTTTAGAGAGATATTAATATAGAGAAGCTACGAATTCTTCTAAAATAAGAGCGTTATTAGGAAGACTCTTCTATATTAAGTAATAAGACTTAAAGTAGATCTATAATAGCTTAGAGTAGTAAGATCGAGGTTACTAGACCTTTCTTATATTTATTTAGTTATTTAGTTTATATTATTTCCTTTTTTATTTTATTTAAAGAAAGTTATACCTATTTATTTTATCTTTTTATTTAGAAGATATTATAATAATAACTTTACTTTATTAATTATAATACTTTATTACTTTAACTATATAATATTAGCTTTAATATTTATAAACCTATAAGTATTATATCTTCTTCTTCCTTAGCTAATCTAAATACTAGATCCTCTTCTAATAAGGGGAAATAACCTAAAGAGAGATTTATAGGAGCTTTATTTAGTAAGATATAACCTTATACTATAAGGTAGCTAGCCTCTAATAATAATATAAATAGGTCTATAAATCCTACTTCTAAGATAGGAGTAACGCCCTTAAGTACTCTATATTCCCCTAAAGGAAGTTATACTAATTAGGATATTATAGCCCTTACTAATCTCCTTATAAGACGTCCTACTATTATAATAATAACTCCCTATTTAACT